>CAJHNH020008488.1:563004-638004 GCA_905116865.2 Candidula unifasciata
GCTGCCTCGACCATAGGCACATCGTGCTGTTGTAGAGTTTCTCTGATGTTATCCTTCCATCTTGTTCTTGGTCTACCCCGTGCTCTACGTCCTTCTTCTCTTTCCATGTATGCTTTGTATGGTATGGTGTCACAAGGCATTCTCTCTAAGTGGGCAAATCATTTCACTTGCTGTCTTTGTATGTAATCCAGAATTGGTTCTGTGCCGACTTGTTCTCTTATGATCTCATTCCTGATCTTATATCTTATGGACACTCCTACAGCCCTTCTCAGACATCTCATTTCCGTGGTTACTAATTTTCTTTTATGGTTTGTTGTGAGTGACCATGTCTGGCACTGGTAGCACAGAGTTGGAATAAATATGCTTTTGGCTGTTGTGGTTTTTTTAAAGGCAAATTTACGTCCAGTAGTTTGCCATTGCTCACTGGACGGTCGGCTTCTCTATACCACTGTCGAAACCAACGCAAGGCGTAAGGCCCGCACCTGGGATCGAACCCGGCACCTCGGGATTACGAAGCGCGTAACGCCCATGTCACAGAGGCCGACCTGTTACTCAAGCATAACAATGAATGATGCAGAAACTGGAAATGTCACACACTTTGAATATCTAGGCTAAACGGTAAGTAAACAGCAAGGAAGATTGCTCAACAGAAGTCAAACGGTGGATGGTCATAGCACTGCAAAGATTTAACAGCATTACAAATCTATGGTTAAGCATCAGCAAGGAAATCACGGTCAAAATTTTTTTATGGCATGCATCTTACCTGCACCAACATAGTCAAGCACTATCTCGCAGTCATTACGAAATAAAATACGGGGTTTTGACCTGCGATGCTATAGAAACATTCTAAGAATACTGTGGACCAAGAAGAAAATAAAATCTGATATCCTAAAAGATCTGAACATCAAGGTCAATTTGCTAGTAAAGAGCACCTTGTCTCGAAAACTGAAGTAGTTTGGCCATATTAAAGGTTATGACAGATTGGAAGACATAGAAGCAGAAGGCATTGTGGAAGGGTAGAGGGGGAGGGGTCGACTAGCAGGAAGATGGGGGGGGGGGGAGGTGGAGAGTTTGGCTCGTAATATACTCAAAACATGCTAGGAGCTTAATCATTTATGTGTTTATCTTGTCTTCGAAAACACCGACATCCTTCATGTTTTGAGCATGGAGGAGATATGGCTCATAAACAGCATTCTGTCCCGATATTTTCACCAAGTTGAGCCCAATGGTGGTCGGTAGCGAACGATGATAGAGAACACAGTTTCTGCAAATCGAGACTTAGGCTGCCCTCTGCGAAGGTGAATACAAGACATTGAAGATGCGCTGGCCATGGAAGCACAAAGAGCTGGAGAATTGGCTAGAAACAGGAGAGAGACTTTCAGGCGTGACACCACGAGAGCGACGAACTATACAGAACCCTTTGATTGATGACGACGATGTCTTCGTTTATAATTTTGTACGTTTCCTAGTGTCGCCTTTCTTTTAATAGTAGCTATGGTTTCCTTTTCTGTGTGACCTGAAGATTTATCTTGTTTTATGACTGTGTGGATTTCTTTGAGAGGGAAAATTAATGATGTCTGTTTCTGACTTGTAAATTTCTGTGCGTGGGACATCTGTGGATTTCTCTATATGGAAGACTTGTAGATTTTTCTGAGTGGGAGACCTGTACATTCTCCGTGTAAGTGATATGCAGATTTATCCGTGGAGAGACATGAAGATTTATTTTTTGGGTGATCTGTTGATTTGTCCTTGTGGACGACCTGTAGATTTATATGTGTGTGGATGACTTGTGGATTTCTATGTGTGTGTGACATGTGGATTTCTCTGAGTGGGAAATTTGTAGATTTTTCTGTAAAAGTGACATGTATATTTTTGTGTGTGGGTGACTTGTAGATTTCTCTGTGTGGGAGAGCTGTAGGTTTCTCTGAATGGGTAGACTAGATGTTCCTATGCGAAAGACCTGTAGATTTCTCTGTAATTGTGACTTGCAGATTTTTCTGTCTGGATGACCCGCACCTGACGACAATCAAAGCGAGTAAAGTCAACTGAGAGAAAGTCAAGGAAAAGAACGCCGGTTAAAGTAAAGCTAAGGGTACACGACCTGTAAAAGAGTCAATGGGAGAAAGTCAACAGAGGAAATACTTAAATAAAATCAAACGAAAAAAGTCAAAGGTAGCTGACGGGATTGTGTTGGACGAAGGCAAGGACACAAACCAGAGGGAGAAAAGTAGACTGAACTAATGCTAAATGATGATTATACCCTGGGCAAGACCACATTCCCTGTAAACCAGTGGTCTTCAAACTAGGAAGGAAGTTACGTCATTAATGTTGCTAACTCGTCTTTTTTTAAAATGACATTTTTCGTTATTTGAAGCCCTACTCTGGCTCTTGCCAGAGGCCGCAATATAGCCTGGCCATAAAGACTGAAAGCGGTTTCTGGGACCTCTCCACGGTGATCCTCACCCACATAGTGGCACATTGTGTCATTGGGTGTTTATCGCTTTTGTGATGTCCTGCTGGGGTAGAAAGTCAGTCAGTCAGAAAGAAGTTCCAGCACAGCGTCAGGTGATTTTGAAACTAAGTCTTGTAACAATCAGGATGTTCAACTTTAACAATCATGAAAACAAAACGGCGTTGTCAGTTTCATTTGGAGAATGAACTTCGTTGTGCCTCGTCAAACATTAGACCAAAAATAGTAGATATCATCAAAACAAAACGGTAGCAATCATCACATAGATATATGGGCACTAAATTAGCCGTTTTTAGAGATGTTTCTTTTTGTTTTTTACACTTTTAATTGCGTGAATGTTTTTCTTGTTTTTCTCAACAGTACTGATGATTTTTCCTTTTGTCCTCTTATTAATCACATTTTGTTAATTTGAGGTGGGGAGGGGGTGGTCGCCATATACTCAAGGGGGGGGGGAGGGGGGGGGGTGGGTAACCACTAAACAAAAGGTTGAAGACCGCTGCTGTAAACCTCTCGCTGTTTGCCCAATGCCCTAACGTAAAGTAAAGTAAAGATCCCTTTACACGCCCTTTGGAGCATCGGGCATATGGAAGAGCACCCATATTTTTACAGACCAATCGGCACTCGGTGAATGCCCTAACGGCTAAAGCTAAATCTCTAAATAGGGGAATTGTATCTCATATTTGAGCCACGTCTATCTTCAGTTGATTACTTCTCTTTAAAATACTCACTGGTGACTTAAGCGTCTGGATACAGAATTTAGCTGAAATGACAGGCTTAAAACTTGCAGCCCTCAAGTCTTTTGCATCTGATCGATAGAGGTGAAGAAACATCAGTCAACAGTTATCGCTGATCTAACTACATACTGTGTTATGAGACTATGATTACAATGAATAACACAAAGAATAATTCTGGGTTAATTTTTTTTCTGGTTCCTTGACCCTTTTCTTAACTGTTGCTTATTTAATATTTTTTATTGTGTTTTTCATCCGTTTGTTAGAGCAACAACATGATCTCTGAATATCACGGCAAGAACGACGAGAAGTCTGCAAGAAACGCTGACAACAGGAACGGAGATACTAAACGTTACGATTTTAACAGCGCCTATTCGCCCAGCCCAGGGCCAACACCAAGGGATGAGTTAAAGTCTCGATAACAGTTTGCTACTTCCTTAACTCTTTTTGTACCAAACAATTCACTACATGTTTCTTTGTGCATTTTAAGATTAACATATCTTCTCGCTGTCTTCTGTCATACGTTAGGTTAGTTGCGTCTCCTTTACAGGACGTTGCAGAACCAATTATTTGTGTGGTTTTTCTAGGCAAATTTACGTCCAGTAGTTTGCTTCTGTCATAGACAGTTGCTAAATTATCGCTTGCTTTGTGGATTGTTAGTTCAATTACTGCTGTCCTAAGAGAGCAGCTGTGGTGTAACGGCTAGACACTCGCCTGTAGATCCGAAGGCTATAGGTTTAGGTCCTGACGAAGCCGGACTTCGGCTCCCAGGTCGACCTAGCCCTAAATGGAAACCCGGTAAAGTCATGGGAAATAAAGACGGCCGACGTGAAGGTGACGACCTCACTCATCGAATGTCGATTGCTCTATAAAATATAGATCAAGCCCTGTATGCCCAGTACGCTTTAGGCGGTGGAGCAGGGTCATATACTTGACTTACTTCTGTCCTATGTCTATTTTTCAACTCCATGAGACCCAAGTATTAAGTATTTACCGCTTGTGAACGCAAAGCCCGGGGACATGAGTCGCTAAAGCAACAACTGCTTGGCACTCAAAGTATTGGTGATTTTCTAGCTAGAAAAGTTTGTTACAAAAAATAGGCAGATTTAAATATGTTTACTAGTCTTAAAAGTGTATTATAGCTTTTCGCTACACATCACAAAAATCACCCCATCTCGTCTGGCGCGAGATTTCCCACAGACTGTTCTATGTTCTGGGGGTGTCATGTGATTTGTTTGATAGTGTAGACACTTTTCCCCCTTACCTGCTTTTGATAATTCAGTTCCATACTTTTCCCCACCTTTTCACTTTCACCTTGAATTCTACTACGTTGTTGGAATATCATATCCATTTTACTTTTTGTGAACTGTAGGTTACTCCACTTTAATCGTTTTATACGTGGAGAGGAGTGTGTAGGATTTGTTTTGTTTATATTGGAACGGCATCTAAACAGTGGGTCTTTGAATCGCTGGATGTCAGACCTCCAGCTTGTATTTGCGGAGGGGAACACAGGGGAAAATACTCTCTCTCTCTCTCTCTCTCTCTCTCTATATATATATATATATATATATATATATATATATATATATATATATATATACATATATATATATATATATATATATATATATATATATATATATATATATATATATATATATATATATATATAAATATATAAATTATCCGCAGTAATTTTAAGTAAAGTAAAGGGTCTTTATTTTAACAATGTGCAGACTGGACAAATGTCGCTAGACTAATATTTTATACATCGGCTGTTCTAAAATACTTTTGACCTGAAGAGCCCTTTTGAGAGGCCATTTATTTTGTGGAAACCATAGGGCTACATCTGCATGTCTAACAAGTTAACGATGTTTAGAAGTAATGTTACGGAGCGAAAAGGGGGTAGATAGTTAGGCAGTTTATATAGTTCAGAGATGTCTAAACGATTGCGCAATGACCATGCAATGAATTTATAATTTAAACACTTTGCCATTTACAACTATAGCCAAATTTTATCAAATGAGTGTATAAATTTCATTTTTATCTTGGTTTCGTCTTACAAAATATTGAAACAATGACTAAGTATGTTCTATAGTTGCACGCCCATTAATTATAGCTACGATCAACCACTGGTCATGAGTGCATAATCTCTACGATAAAAAGTGAGCATAGTTTATTTTTTGCGGACCCATATTTTCAAAATGTTTGATTTGATTTATATCAATTTTGGCATTTACAACATTCACATTTTTAATATAATAATATAATATGACAGCCTTGAAACTTGTCTGCAATGCTCAGAGGTCAACAAGGAACCTAAGTAGGACTAACGCATATCAGGAGCCCCAACAAGATTAGGAGAACGATTCCATCATAAATATACTAAAGACACGGATCTAGAGCCAAGAGGCGGACTCAAACATGTTCAGAAAAGACAATACATACAGATAGTTACAATACGTCACAACTGCTGGCACAACAAACCATTTAAGCCATGGGGGTCTACGTGGTCTCAAGGCATGGTGACGGCCTCGAGTGCTAGAGGTTATGGGTTCGATCCCTGGTAAGGGCTGGGATTTTTTCACGTGGGTTTGGACTTCTAGTAATTCCCCCTGGTCTCTTGGTAGTGAAATCGGACACCTGTGTGCATTGTTGCGCAAGTAAAAAAAAAATTCATGGCAGTTGGAAATCGAAAAGAGTAGACTAACGGCACTGCCCGGGCTAAATTTGGAGTGCTTTGGAGAGCTTCTTCGAGCTCAGATTTGAGTTAGAAGAAGTACGCAGCACTTATGGGTTACTACCCGTGTGTCATGATGTTGGTCCGTTGTTTAAAAACAAAACAAAAACAAACCATTTAAGCCATTAGACCTGGCACGTGGTCGATTTTTCATTTTTGTTTTCTTAATAAACGGAAAAGGATCGCACTTGTCAACTGCCTTCACAAAACTGGCTTTAATAGAAACTGGCGCATAAACAGCCCGAATGTCTAGGAAAGTGAAATACTTTGGCTGCATTAATCGGAACTTTGGGAATATTGCATGAAAAGGTCTCAATCTGTCAAATATGCAAATTGTGTACACTCTCTGAAAGTCTCAAGAATGGTCTTTTCCTAAATCCTGCACCGATCCTAAGTTTGTTGTTTTTATAACAGTCGTCCCCATGTGGGATGCAATATTTCGTAATTTGAAGCCCCACCCTGGGTTTTGCCGGGGACCCTTAATAAAGCCGGGCCATAAATATGGCTGAACGACTGAAAGGGATTTCTGGGACCTGTCCACGGGTGATTCTCACCCGCATAGTGGCAATTTGTGTTTTTCGCTTGTTTGATGTCCTGGTGGGGTACAACGCGAGAGAGAGAGAGAGAGAGAGAGAGAGAGAGAGAGAGAGAGAGAGAGAGAGAGAGAGAGAGAGAGAGAGAGAGAGGAAGAGGAGGGGGGGGGGAATCGATCCATAAGGTGACGCTGTGTGTTGACAATAACCTACTTGCATGTTAAACAAAATTGCTAGATAAAAGGGGAATTACCACGTAGGTCCTATCTCTAGAGATTCAGAGCTGTGACTGAGTCACGAGTTGCGTTCTTGCATGACTTGATGTTTAGTTTCTGCTATCTTGTTTTCCCGATGAATATTATAAACCATTACATCTCATTTTAAAGGAGGTCTCTGTGGCGACGCTATAAAGCCATTTGTCTCACGTCCACAAGGTCGTGGATTCGGTTCACAAATGCGATTTTTATATGGATTTCTTGGGGATCGTCGCTGTAGCTACAGAGCCCGTGCTTTATGCGACACACTCGTGTGGGTTCCAGGCCATATTGTTGTGAAAACACGAACAGACACGCTGCCTACCCAAAAGCATGTCGTGAAAGTCGACTCTTTGGGAGCTTCCTACGAAGTCGGAGTGCATCTGTCTGAGAGCCAAGCAGTCAACAGTCTGCATACAAATGAGTCAGATCTGTTAAACGGATGCGCACGCGTAGTAATTCTTTTTTCAGTAATTGTATACGTCTATGAGCCTTCTTTCCATAACATTGACCAGCCGATATAATAAATCAGGAGCCTCGATAAAACAGTGGCTAGATTCTTGTCATTCAGCTCCTAGTGCTAAGTTTCAAACCCATATTGAGGTTCCCTTTTTTTTTTTAATTTGACTTTGGCTTTCAGATCGACCCAGCCTAACGAGAATAACAGAAAATGTCATAGAAAGTAAAGGCGGTTGGTGGGATATTGGCTATCTTTCAACTGTAATAATAGGTCTGTGACACTTTAAAACATGCTAAAGATAGCTTACGAAAAGTGTAGGGAAAGATTAAACAGTGCATCACAAGAACACAATAAAACACATCTATATAGACATATATAATGCTCTCAAACCAATTACTAATATTAGTATCCAAATTACTTTAAAAAAATACCCACACTACGGATAAACCAACCTGTAACTGTACGTAGGTAAGTTGTACCCCACCAGGACATCACACAAGCGGTAAACACCCGGTGACACAAAGTGCCACCATGCGGATGAGGATCACCCGCAAAGAGGTTCCGAAAACCCCGTTCAGACGTTAGGCCATATTTAAGGCTCGGCTATATTATTGGCTCCCGGCAAAAGCCAAGGTGGGGGCTTCAAAATAATCCATCGGGACGACGATATTAGCGTGAAAATATAACCAACTTGTGAATGTTTGTAAAGTATTTTCTGTTATACGTGTTACTTGTAATCTAGTTATAATCTTATAATCTGTTATAATTATCACGTATAATCTATGCAATATGACATAGCCAAGTTAATGAAATATTTATAAATGTTAATTATCTGAAAATAGAACTCTAAATATCCATATTATAACCTAGAAGGATTGAACAGGATATATGATTATTGAATGTATTTGTCATTTTTTGCGGTGTATGCGGGTGTGTGTATGTGTGAGTGTGTGTGTGTGTGTGGGGGGGGGTGGAGAGGTGAGTTTTTTTAGCCTTTGAGTTTACGCCGGGTGGCTAGTGACCTTCAAAACCACTACTGCTGCTGCTGCTGCCGCCGCCACCACAACAACCACCACCAACATCACTTCTACTACTATTTAAATAAACTTACGGTCAAAATGGTAGATAGCCGGCTGACTGCTGATGCTTTAAAGGGTTATTTGTTAGCTAGGGGGGCTGAGTGGTCTGGGGGTATGGTGTCCGCCTCGCGTGCTAGAGGTCGCAGGTTTAGGCCCCGGCGAGAGCTGGGATTTTTTTTTAACGTGGATTTAAGGGAATTTGCTCTGGTCTCTGGGTAGCGATAGTGAGATCGGACGTCCGTGTGTATTGCTGCGCAAGTAAAACAAAATCCCTTGGCAGTTATACATCGAAAAGAGAAGCCTAACGGCGCTGCCCGGGCAAAACTTGGAGTTGAAAATCTACCCAAAATATTTCAGGATCCTCGCCCGTGCTACGGAGCCTGTGCACTGGGTGAGCTAATCCGGACTCAGATTTGAGTTAGAAGTAAAACGGAGGACTCATGGCTAACTACCACTGTGCCATGATGTTGATCCGTTGTTCAAACCTTCAAACCTTGTTTCAAGCTATGTTTTGCTGACGCAATTTCCCCATTTATAGACGGTGAGTCCTATGGTTTCGTCGCCCAGCCACCCATCTCAGTGGTAGATGCGACACTACGAGCTGTGGATTTCACGTGGAATGATTTTTTTCCCCTCTCTGGTTGACCAGTTACGTTCAGAATGGTGAGTGTAATGTCAGCTGTCGTGACTGACTGTCTGCGTCAACAGTGAGCAGAAATTCTGTTGTGTGACCGTTAGTGTTGGCACATCTGTTGACAGCTGCATGTTTACTTTGCGTCCGCAAGCTTCGGGATTTCGCTGAGATAAACATATTTTTTCACATGTTTTCAAAAGGATACTGAAGAACATTGCATAGTGGACACACTTGATGAGTGATGTTCAAAACTCGACTAATGACTAAAACACAATGATAACTACCAATCCTATTACCAGCCCCACAGAAGTAACAACAACAACAACAAACAACAACTCCCCTCCTCATCCTACAACAACAACCTCAATAAATACAACAACGTCAACAACAACAACTACTACTACTATTACTGCTGCTACTAACACCACTACTACTTCAACAACAACAACTACTACTACTACAACTAATACAACAACAACAACAACAATAACAACAACAGCTACTTCAACAACAACAACAACAATAACTACTACTACTACCACTACTACTACTACTACTACTACTACTACTACTACTACTACTACTACTACTACTACTACTACTACTACTACTACTACTACTACTACTACTACTACTACTACTACTACTACTACTACTACTACTGCAACTACTTCTACTACTACTACTGCTACTACTACTACTACTACTACTACTACTACTACTACTACTACTACTACTACTACTACTGCAACTACTTCTACTACTACTACTGCTACTACTACTACTACTACTACTACTACTACTACTACTACTAATACTACTAATACTACTACTACTACTACTACTACTACTACTACTACTACTACTACTACTACTACTACTACTACTACTACTACTACTACTACTACTACTACTACTACTACTTAGAGTCTTCCATTTATCGAAGTGACTTTGCTATCCAGGAGCTGTAAAATATATCTTGGCGATTCCACATCTCTCCTAAGTTAATTAATTCATAATTAGTAACTGTAGATTCCTGTACTGACTTGTCAACATGGACGAAGTCGTGGTGTTTTGGTGCATGGACGAAGTCGTGGTGTTTTGGTGCAGATGGTTATCTCAGAAGTAAATGATTTTTTATATTTATTTATGCTTGTTCTATTAAATATGTATCAACATTGCACGCATGTATATTTTAAGCAATCTATTGAACTGTGATAATTTTAGTGTATGCATTGGCAATTGTATGATAGATCTTTATTTTCAATCTTATAATGTTTATGTTTAAAACAATAAAAGTTATATATCAATAAATCACTGAGTTATAATTACAATATATATATTGTCATGTAAAGAATCCTGTCTCATGACAGCCAAGGTAGCCTAGTGCTTGCTTGCTGGTTCGGAGGTAGATATTGCAAGTGAAAGTGAAGCTTGCTGGTCAGAGAAGAGAAAATAGCAGGAAATGTTCTTTGTATCTTCAGTGTTCACGTAAAGGTAAAGTCGGGAGATGTGAACCAGCGTCATTGCACACGGTAATAAACCATAAGTGCTCTGCCACCAGTACGGACAGCTGATAGAAATTGTCCCCCTGTGTCTCTGTTCGCACGTAACTGTAGCTACAGCGACGTTTCTCCATTTACCCCAGAGGGTCAACACTGGTACCCATTTCCTAAAGGCTGGGTGAACACCGGGAACCGCCCGGTTTCGAATACCGACCGTGGGCTGCAGCGAGTCGCAGCTGGATTTGAAAGCGAGCCTCTTATCGACTGCGCTAACGCCCCCCCCCCCCGGCTTGATTGTGCAACCATGCCTTTTTCTTCCTCTACTTCTCCTGCCATGGCGTGATGCTGACCACATCACCCATCTTGTGCCGTTGGTCTATAAAAATATAGGTCTAGCCCTATATGCCCTATACGCCTAAAGGCGTGGAAAGGGTCCTTTACTTTACTTTTTACTTACTTCTCCTGCCATGTACCAAGTCCCGTAATATCCACCATGTAGTATACCATGCTATAAACTAACAGTGCACCATTAAAATGAAGAGAGTGATTGAGTTATCACGAAAGCACAAACGCTATCCATGAAACACAACACGTCACATAAACATGCAGTACTTGTCTATCATCTCGCAAAATTATAACGTCGCTCAATCAGTAGACAAGTAACGTGTCATTTCGTTTAGCTAGTGAAAGTTGCACCGTTACCTATGCAGCACGGAGAAACGAGTGAATATAAATTATGTTTCTAAACCCTTGAAAGTGCTCTTGAGGCAGATGCATTTACGAGATAAGTTGATGAAGATCAACATTGATCAAATTCAGCATCATATTTATCTACCATCGTCCTCACATTCACACATCGACCTTAGCTTATCCGTTCTCTGACTTGGGAAATGAGTCTTTCACTTAGAACATAAATTTGACCACCACACCCAGATTCATCTTCAGTGTTACCCAAACCAGTTTTGAAACGTGAATATCACCTCATGCACGGGATGCAAACTTAGTTAGTTAGTTAGTTAGTTAGTTAGTTAGTTAGGTATTTAGTTAGTTAGTTAGTTAGTTAGTTAGTTAGTTAGTTAGTTAGTTAGTTAGTTAGTTAGTTTAGTTACTTAGTTAGTTAGTTAGTTAGTTAGTTAGTTAGTTAGTTAGTTAGTTAGTTAGTTAGTTAGTTAGTTAGTTAGTTAGTTAGTTAGTTAGTTAGTTAGTTAGTCAGTTAGTTAGTTAGTTTAGTTAGTTAGTTTAGTTACTTAGTTAGTTAGTTAGTTAGTTAGTTAGTTAGTTAGTTAGTTAGTTAGTTAGTTAGTTAGTTAGTTAGTTAGTTAGTTAGTTAGTTAGTTAGTTAGTTAGTTAGTTAGTTAGTTAGTTAGTTAGTTAGCTAGTTAGTTAGTTAGCTAGTTAGTTAGTTAGTTAGTTAGTTAGTTAGTTAGCTAGTTAGTTAGTTAGTTAGTTAGTTAGTTAGTTAGTTAGTTAGTTAGTTAGTTAGTTAGTTAGTTAGTTAGTTAGTTAGTTAGTTAGTTAGTTAGTTAGTTAGTTAGCTGGTTAGTTAGTTAGCTAGTTAGCTGGTTAGTTGGTTAGTTAGTTAGTTAGTTAGTTAGTTAGTTAGTTAGTTAGTTAGTTAGTTAGTTAGTTGGGTTATTCTCATTGCACTCCGGACATGTCCATAGGTGCTCAGATTCTCCCCTCAGTATGAACCCCAACGTCCGATGGCTAATAGTACCAGTTCTATGTTGATTAACAAGTCTTCTGGCGTGTCTGGTGTGCGTCTCGTTTTTTGCTATGCCGATCTTAATTCCCAAGTCTGCCATTCTGGCGAGTGATGTGGATTCACTGCCACCAAAGTCCTCTATCCTTCCCATTTCTCTGAGGGCATTGATAATATGGGATGCAAACTTATTCTCATAAATTGATCTGACTAATCCAATCATGAATTGTCTTTCAAATGATTATTGTCTTGTCGTTTGAACAGACTATCGAAAACACTGAAACGGAGTTTAACAAGCTTACTTAAGAGCATAAGTGTATGGGATTCCTCTTCGAGCTTGGGCATTTTTTATTACCTCGCATGACTAAATAGGTTGATTTAACTTTCAGGAAATATTTTGAGAAGTAAAGACGACCAGTGTGTTATTGCATCGCATCGAACGCAGATTGATATTAAATAAACAGGAATGGTAAAAAATTGACTAAAACTAACTAGGTGCACCTACATACTCGTAAAGACATGGTAAAATACACGTTTCCTTACTTCACTGGGAGCCCCGGTAGCGTCTATACCAGATGCTCTCCTGACTACTCGAAAGTTTCGTTTTCGAATCCTTTGGGGTGGGGGTGGGGGGGGGGAGGGGTGTTCATTGACTTTGCCTCCCAGGTCAATTTAGCATAAATGGGTACCAGGTAATGTCATGGGAAGTAAATGCGGCCGGCGTTGTCATCATCTGCTGTGTACCAATTGGTCTATAGCAATATGGGTCTAATACCATATGCCTAATGCATCACAAGCGTAAAAAGAGATCTTTACTTTTTACTTTTTTACTTACTTCACAAGTAACCTGAGCCTTCCCTAGGCCAATTTCTGCCCTCTCTAAATAAACTCATTCTGAATAATTGATGCGGGTTCTTAATAAATCAATGGTTCAGTTGAACAGCGTGCTTCTGAGAGCAGACGTGGAACTGTTGTTGGCGCGATGGCTGCATAGACAACTATCCAGGTTACATTGCCAGAAGTGGTAGGAATGTCTTTTTTGATCAGGATAGCTTTGGCGTTGACGCACTTTACTAAATGTTTTAGTCATGTGCGGACCAAAATACACAATAGTAAGGTGGAGTGTTCTAGGAGGAGCGGTCTCTCTCTCTCTCTCTCTCTCTCTCTCTCTCTCTCTCTATATATATATATATATATATATATATATATATATATATATATATATATATATATATTTGTGTGTGTATCTGTGTGAGTATGACGATGAATGCAGGTAACTATAATAATAGTGACTATAATATTTGAAACTAAGCTTCGATGGCTAAGAGCCCTAGCTATTAGTAGATTTACGTATGGCTGTGAAACGTGAACGTTAACAGCTGCACTCGAAAAGGAAATAGAAACATTATAAATGCGATCTTTAAGAAATATTCATGGCATATCATACAGAGACTACATCACAAATGACGAGGTTCGCTGTGTAATTATCCAGCACTTTGGCAACTATGAACATCTTTTAGCTATAGTGTAAAGGCGGAAAATACAGTTGTTTGGACATGAAATAAGACCTAACCGCCTCTCACAACACAATACTACAAGGCTCGGAAGAGGGGAAGAGGAGAAAAGACAGAGAAAGACCTAGTTACGGAACTTGACTAAGTGGACAGGTCTTAGGCCTGCAGCCGAAAAGTCAACTGCAACTGACCGCCAAAGGTGGAGTGAGCTGATCAGACAGTCAACAGAAACTGGTGACCTAATGGCACGCAGTCTTGGGAGTTGATAATAATATGCACAGTGCGCATGTGGAATAAAATAAAATGTATAAACAAAAATATTAACAAAGAACTTCTATATATGGTTTCGGGGCCGCTTACCCCCTATACAAATGGTTCTGTGAAAAAAAAAACAACGGGATGGGGGGGGGGGGGGGGGGGGGAGGGGGAGGAAGTCAAGTGTTTGGATCCCCTAGGTTTCAGCGCCTATGATACTTCCATCATTTTCATAATTATCTCAGCTGAAAAGGCAGCAAAAGAGCATGCTGTAGCCAGTTGCTTTGCAAGATCAGGTGTACCCAGCGATGATGCTGATAATAATAATAATAATAATAATAATAATAATAATAATACAAAGAAGAAGAAGGGGCAGGAGAAAGAGGAGGAGGGAAAGGTGGAGGAAGGAGGGGGTGTAAAATGTGTTATTAAATTATTTAAAAAAAAAGATTAAGACATTGTTGAAATATCTGAAGGAGGAGGAGAAGGAGGAGGAGGAGCAGGAGAAGAAGAAGAAGAAGAAGAAGAAGAAGAAGAAGAAGAAGAAGAAGAAGAAGAAGAAGAAGAAGAAGAAGAAGAAGAAGAAGAAGAAGAAGAAGAAGAAGAAGAAGAGGAAGAAGAAGAAGAAGAAAAAGAAAAAGAAGAGGAGCATGGAGAGAAAAGGGAGATCTCAAGTGAAGACACAATTACTTGTTATAAAATCACCAGAAGAACAAAAATGGAGAGGGAACATAGAATAGTTAAAAGGACAGCAATACATATAAGTAATCAACATGCAGATGGCCTGTGGGCAGTCTTTGTGATTGCACAATAAACAAACAGGTCAGTCTGGTCGAACGGTTAGTTAGCCTACTTCGTATTTAAGAGACCTTAATTTGAAACTCATTAAAGTGTGAGACCTTTTCTGTCGAAGCATGAGGATTAGTTCCTTACCGGCACAGTTCACGGCGACTGCGCTAGCGTGAACAATCGGACTAGTGTGAAAAACACCGAGCTAAAACATGGCATTTTGTAATGTGGGATATTTTCACCCTGATTGAGAAGGTTGGGGGGAATGCCCCAGGGGCACCATAAAACCGAGAGAAGCCAGTTACTCAGAGAAAACAAGGTTCTCAAGGGATGAAACGAGTAGGAACACGTGTCGCCACGTGGAACCAACACTGGTTATAAAATCAGATCACAGTCTGATCAGACAGAACGTGTTGACCGTTGAAATGAGTGGGCGTTGGTGTGATCCAGTGTGAATGAGGACGTGAAACTGACTGCTTCAAGACGACGACTAGACTACAACATTCGTCAAAGTCCACCCAACTCAGTTGCGGGAAACCACACATGCAGTGACCAGAGTCATCCATGCGGAGATGTTGAAGTGAAGACGGAGAACTCCATAGTGTGAATGCGCCAGGATTCAATATATTGGTGTCTGAACGATGTGTTGCTTGAATGCTGTTGAATAGGAGACGGGCTGGAAATATTTTGTAAGTGCTTAAATGTTAATAAACAATTATGTATCATGGAGACGGTGTCTACTCGTCGCATCTATGTCATAAAAGAGTGTCAGTCATATCATCCAATTGACTACACCCCCTAGACAACAGCCAAGGACCCAGCAGACAATTATTGCACATAATAAGGGCAATAAATACGGCTGTAAATGACAGCAGGCACAGGTATTTCGCATGAGAGCCCAACATTCTAGTCTTTCAACCATCCTTTCCCAGAAATGTGATTGTGACTTTTATTAAACCTCCGAGAAAAAAAAACACGTAATCACAATATTTCGTATATGAAACATTCTTGACATGATAACAAACACGTATTGCAAATAAAATGGTTTGCCCACTTACAGAATACCGTGTTATGGCAAACCAAACAAAGCACGTAACAATGGAATTGAGGGACACAGATCCGGAGGCAGAGCAAGCACACTGTATAAAATACAAGTTCAGAAAGCAATGGCAACTTTTTTCTTCTTCTTGTATCCTCTCAATGTCAGAAGGTTGTCGCACAGTGTTTTCTATTTTTGTGTTGCGCTTTTCGGGCTGCTTGGACGATGCATTTATTCATTATTTTTAAACAGTTAATGTGCTAGTCATCCCTTTGTGTGATGCAATTTTTAATTAAATGTGAAGCCCCGACATGGCTCTTGCCAGGGGCTGCAATATAGCCCGTCATAAATATGGTCTAATGGCTGAACGCGGTTTCATGGACCTCTCCATGGGTGATCCTCATCCACTTTGTGACACTTTGTGTCATCGGGTGTTTATCGCTTGTGTGATGTCCTAGTGGGGTAAACTTTACTACTATTAATTTTTACAGGTTTTGTATCTCTCCTTGCTCCGATTTGTTTTGTTGTAAAACATCCTACCTGTAGTTTAGTTTGGTTGCATCCTCACTATTTGGCTGAACCAATTCATTTTTGTTAATAAAATCAGACACGGTCTTATTCCAATTTTCTCGGTAATGCTGGTAATCATAACCCTGTGTGTTGTAGTTGTTGTTAGTACTCATTGCACGGGTAGTTATTTTCTGTTTTGGTGCTTTATTTTAGTGCCCTTACACTGCACAGTAAAACCACAACAGTCAACAGATGCTGGGGTTGGTTCTGCAACGGTATGTACAGAATTACCAACTAAACCAATGTTTCCTAACATCTGGCCCTAAGCCCCCAAAAAAGTGGGGGGGGGGGGGGCATTTGATTGTTGGGGGAGGGGGATTCGAAAATAAACTAGTTTAAGTTACATGAGGTGGGGGATGGGGATGAGAATTTTAGAAAGGCTTAGGTGGGACATGGCACACAAAAGGTTGAGAAACACTGAACTAAACCGTAAGTAAACAATGGTAAAGGATCTTTTCTAGCCATTGAAGCAGCCAACATATCCTGCTAGCCTCAAATCCACTTGATGGGTAATCTGGTCAACAACACGCCGGTCCCTTTTACTTCCCAGTACACTATCTTGTATTGTAACAACTAAAATCGCTCATATGGGATGTTTTTTGTGCACAATAAGTTTATTCTTGCAAAGTTGTTTTGTTTTGTAGTCAATGCCCTACTGCGTTGGTAGTCATGTCTGTTCACAAGGGGCATTTGACTAACCCTTAAAAAGTAAAGGACCCTTCTCCACGCCCTAATACTTACTGGGCATATAGGGTTGGACCTAAATTGTATAGACCAATCGGCACTTGATATTTGATGTAGACAGTATCAAGCCGCCCGCCTTTTTTTCCTATCACTTGTACTTAGTACCCACTCAAGGCTGTGTCGACCTGGGAGCCAAAATAATGTTTGAAAAAAAGTCTGGCTCTGCCGGGTCCCGAACCTACTGCGTGCACATATATATATATATATATATATATATATATATATATATATATATATATATGTGTGTGTGTGTGTGTGTGTGTGTGTGTGTAAGTGTGTGTGTGTGTGTTGGCTAGAAATTATGACAGAATAGAACATCCAAGAAAGACAATGGAATACCGAACGAATCATGAATCGATAAATTAGTAATTCGTTAAAGGAATGAGTACATACAAAAGGTTACTTTCCTAACTCTCTTATTGTACATCGATGTATTTAACTGGAAACATACAAACTGGTACAACATACTGTAACATTGTCCTATATGTCTAGCATCTTAATGCATTCACAGCCAAAATTATGATTTTATTTCATATTATGCGGTTATTACAGACAGATCAAGACTTGCATCTTCAATATTTGAAATCAGAATCAGTAAGGAACATGTAACTGCATATTTTTTTTATTGTATATGACTGACTTAAATAATTAACAACACCGGAGATTGTTCACTATAAATTATAAAGTGCGTATTTTAGCAAAGTGCGTATCAAACTCAAGTACTGCGGTGGTAGTAACGAAGTCGGGCCCAGCTAGACACTAGCTGACTTTTCACTGCGGACATTGCGTTTTCACTCGTGAGCAGAAAAGCATTGCTTCAATGGGTCGCACGCCTCACTCTCTCATGGGACAAAGGTTGAGGCTGTGGGCTAGGTGGTGTGTGTTAGGGCCAGTTCTAGATATCGCTTCGATCACCGGGGATAGGACCGGCACGACACCCCTGTCACGTAGACCAGCCCGAGCAAGCATGAATGAAAAGTCAGCTGGTGTGTAGCTGTGTATGGCTTCGTTAGAACCAGTTCTGCAACAAGACCCAAGTCCAGAATGGTCGAACACCTAGTAAGTTTTTCCAAATTTTACAACCGATGAACACTACGCAAAGGAAGAAGAAAAAGAAGAAGAAGGTGAAGAAGAAGAAGAAGACGAAGAAGACGAAGAGGAAGAAGAAGAAGAAGAAGAAGAAGAAGAAGAAGAAGACGAAGAAGAAGAAGAAGAAGAAGAAGAAGAAGAAGAAGAAGAAGAAGAAGAAGAAGAAGAAGAAGAACAACAACAACAACAACAACAACAACAACAACAACAAGAAGAACAAGAGGAACAAGAGGAACAAGAGGAACAAGAAGAAGAAGAAGAAGAAGAAGAAGAAGAAGAAGAAGAAGAAGAAGAAGAAGAAGAAGAAGAAGAAGAAGAAGGGGGAGGGGGAGGAGGAGGAGACTTTGGCAATGCAGAGATTATGTAAAAAAAAAATGTTAAACAGCATGAGCGACCAGCCGTTCATCTGCAAAAATTTGAAGTAAAGATTGTGAGAACATACACCTTTCCTGTGGAGGTAAATAGTTGACTATCCTGCAATCACTAATAAAGAACATTTAAGCTTCAACACGAGAATGATACAAGAAGGTTCTAAGAGTATCACTATCACGCACCGAGAAGAAAAATAAGAGATATTTTTCGAGATGTAAATATCCAGAGGGACAAGCTCATTAATGAAATATGTTTCTTGGAAAATGAAATACCTCGGCTCATAAAACATAATAATGGTTTAGACCATGGAGTTTTCCTGGTGGTATGCAACAGTACACAGTACCGGCAGAATTTCTTTCAGCGCTTATATAATAGACACTTTGTATTGAGCACCGTGACATGTTTAGACAAGCTAAGGTGAGTACCGGCATATCGTTTTGTAAGGTGAAAGAAACTTTGGTTTTGAGAGAACAGTGATGGAGAGATGGTATCTGGAAGAAGAGGCAGAGGCAGACCAGCACGGCAGTGGATTCAGGAGAACAAGAACACCTGGGGAAATTAGCAGTGGATTTCTAGTGTGCCATGATGATTGCGAATTCTACAAAGAACCTACCTCTACATGATACTGAGATAACAGAACAGCCCGCTTTATTATTGTATTTCTTTCTGCATTGTCTGTCGTAGATACCACTTTTTATAAACTGCATTAGGAAATAATCACACATTTGTATGAAATGTCAACTAGTATTGCTTTTCGTTTTGATATAAGCTTGAACAATTGGGTCAGTGAAGAAGACAACTTTGGGTGACTGATCTTTCTGCTTTGTGTCGGATTTTGCATCACTGTCACTTTCTTTTGGTGATCTGTCACATTTTTCTCCTGTTGACGTTTGCGTGCTGCCTACCTCTGAACATTCTACGTCTGCTATTTTGGCGGGCTCGTTGGAGATGCCTGTGTTTGATGATTTAATGGAAGATTTTAACACGTTGGTTTCTCCCTGCGATTCAACATCACTGCTTTCGCTTGTTGCCAATGTAGCAGTCTTTGAATCTGGCTGTGTTTTTGAAGAATCAAAATCATTTGTGACTTCGCTCATATTAATAATAGCGTCTTTGCAATCTTTCGGTTCACATGGTGTCAATAAACTAGCACTTTCTTCTGGTACGGTAGCAACACTGCAGTTTTCTTTATGGTCACTTAAAAAGGATCGTTTTCTTTCTCTTAATGTTGATTGCGTCGTTTTGTCTTCCTTGTGATGTTTTGGTTTAAGATCCTTCAATTCAAGAGCTTTAAGAAGGCGACCCCCCAGAAAACTTCCCCGTCGTTTTGAATCCTTGCTATGATACTCGTCCTCGTCCGCCTCGTCCAGACTTTGGGTAAGTCTGGTGTTAGCTAAGGTGTATGCGTCTCCAACACTGCCTGAGCGCTTCCTATCCGGAAGACCAGGAACCTTCAGGCCAAACAAATTTGACCCAGAATAGACATAGGGTAGTTTAGTCCAC
Organism: Candidula unifasciata; assembly: GCA_905116865.2. Taxonomy (NCBI): domain Eukaryota; kingdom Metazoa; phylum Mollusca; class Gastropoda; order Stylommatophora; family Geomitridae; genus Candidula; species Candidula unifasciata. The sequence goes on from CAJHNH020008488.1 coordinate 582,988, forward strand.
GAATGCCCATGATGCTTGACCTCTTCGAGGTCTACTGACCGTCTCTGTTTAATTGCCTCTTTAGCTTTGTGCTTTCTTTCTTCTGAGATTTTATGTAATTTTGTCGCAAAGTCGAATTTGAAAGATGACTTCTTTTTATGTTTGCTACCATCAGAACTGTCATCAGAGTCTCTGTCTTCATCCTCGCTGGCGCTAGTTGGAATAGGAGTTGACTCCATGACGATTTCGTTGACAAGCTTCTGATCTTCCTCCAGGTCAGCCCTGCTGCTGACGATGCTGGGGTTCTTGCCAATCTTTGTGAGGCGTTCTGCTGCCACACTTTCCATGGTACGTCTCATCACGGGGTATCTGTCCAAGACACTGTTGAAGTGCTCCACTGAGAGCGAATACAAGCAAGCGTAGGTCTCTGCTCGCACGCTGGCAACACGTCGTGCATTGGTCAGCAGGCAAATTTCTGAGGACCAAAATAAGCTGTTTGAAAACACACGTATGTAATATAATTGTATTAAAATTAGCAAAACACGGTTTACTAACCCCCCCCCCCCCCCTCCCCCCCCCCCCCCCCCCCCCCCCCCCCCCCCCCCCCCCCCCCCCCCCCCCTCCACCCCCCCCCCCCCCCCCCCCCCCCCCCCCCCATCCCGTGCAGCTTCCAGTATTCCATCTGAACAGGTATACTGTCCCCTAAAAACTGTTTTGAAAGGCAAGTAGTTTGGAGTCTACTGAAATAGGATGTGCTGGTCGAAAGTTGAATATACCGCAGCCTAGCTTTTAACCACAACATAATGTACCAACCATTTTGTTTTTAAGGGAGAACGAGGAAGAAGAATAATATTAGCATGTCTTTGCAAACCAATCCTGCGTTGACTGAATGGTGAGTGGCGTTTTTAGGCAATTTTACGTTCAGTAATTCGCCAGTGTTTGCTGAATGATATGCTCTAATACCACACTGTCAAAGTTACCGCAAAGCGGTCTGATACACTGTCACCTACAGATTACTTCGAACGCCGGTATGTCGAAATTGTGAAGTGCGTTCCCACCCAAGCCAGATATGTCGGAAAATACATGAATTAAATCATGTATCGTACTGTCTTGTTCCCATGTTTGTCTTCTTCTTCTCCTTCAGCATTCGGATCCATTGAGGGTCACGGCTTCAGGTATTACTCCAGTCCAATTACCTCTGTGATTGGCTCTCTTTTTCCACTTAGTGATTCCAAGTAAGTGTCCATGCTTAGCAATTTGATGCGTAACCACTTTCAAGTAAAAAAATATATTAAAAAATGGAAAACGTTATTCTGCTTTATTTAAGAACCGTGATAACTCATTTGTGGCTTAGAAACATTAGGAATTAAAGGCTAAACATTTTTGGTGCAAGAAAACCAGCGTACAAAAATAGAGAATTTAAAAACATTATTGTAAAGCCAGTGTGTTGTTTACCTCCAAAATATGAACCGTCCGAAAGACTTGTGGCCACTTCGCCATCTGAAGTGACTATGTCCACAATACCCTCTTGTATGAAATACATCTTGGTCCCCATGGTACCTTCTCTTATAATGTAGTCACCGGGCTGAAATACCTGGAACAGATCCCAGAAATATCACTTAGCGGTAAACTATTACATTATTTAATATATAAATAAATGTGACTTTACCACAGTTTCCTCAGGGTACAAAAAGGATCAAGAAGAACGAATAAACTGCAAAAAAACAACAAAAAAAAACTGCCACCAATTACTGCCTTTGTTATACGCATTTTGCGGTTTAGGCGGAAAAAAAGGGGAGGGGGGATGCTTTGAGCCTGAGGATTTACGGCCTCATGGCTAGTGCTGTCGCCCCGACTGTGCAGGTAAGGATTTACGGCCTCATGGCTAGTGCTGTCGCCCCGACTGTGCAGGTGAGGATTTATTTTGCCCCCGACAGAAAAGAATCCCCAGCCTTACTGAGGATTCGAACCAACCCTGGTCTCCCGCGGAAAAGCCCAGCGTTCTAACCGTTTGGCCAGTCTCTCCTCAACGAATGAACGAACGAACTTTATTTTCAAAGGGTTAAGATTTGGAAACGCAGGCCCAACTAACATTCTGTTCTTACAGTCCACTCCCTGCATACAGTTATTCATTCGTGCATCATTGCATAAGTAATAATTTAAAAAAAAAATGTTTACAACATCTAAGTCTTAATTGCAAACGCTGGATTGTGCTCTAATTATACTTACATTTATGAACTTTTGAAAAAGTGTAGTAGTAAACATAATCATGTTATAAGTCTAAAAGGCTGCATCAAATGAGACGAGATGAGACAATTTTCTCAATGCTCGAACTGTGAAAGCTCAGATGGCGATAGTACACTCAGAGGACAGCCTTTACGATGACATACAGACTGGTAGAAGATATCGAGGCTGGCTTCTACTACGACACAAAGATGTGTGCAAGCGGAACATAAATGCTATAGGTACTGATGTGGATTCGTAGGAACAGGGTGCTATAGATCGTGCAACAGGGAAGAGGGACAGTCGGGGAAAATTAGTGACAAATCAGAACGTGGCTATAGATAGGTTCCGAGCTGAGCGTCTGCCGAGAAGCACGTTAAATATAAGGGAACTTATCACGAACTGGCCCGCATGACGAGAGTTCCTTCCCCTCTCATTCATGCCGCGGCTGGGTGTTACGAGAGTGCTTCTTCGGCGTTTGCTCCCCCTATATAATGTTTGTGGTTGTGTTGTTATAAGTCTCTTGAAGGCGCCACATGCGCCTTTGTACAAGAAATAAGTACTGCGGGTGGAATCTCAGAAGGCGAGACTGCTCGTTGGTATCGAAACTGCTAACAGTCTTATTATTTAACCAGCACCCTAATGCTAACGCGTTATCTGGGCTGATGATCGAATCCGTTAATCAGCTGCATCCATATGGTATACAGAAATAGAAACTATGTTGTACTGGTGAAAAGAAGGAGGAAGAGAATCAAGAGGATGAGTAGAAGGTGGTGGAGGAGGAGGTGGAGGAGGAGGAAAAAAAAAAAAAGAAGAAGAAGAGGAAGAAGAAGAAGAAGAAGAAAAAGAAGAAGAAGAAGTGTAGTAAGAGGAGGAGAAAATTAAGTGGAACCACATGGGAAGCCGATAGGAAAATACTCAATAAAGTATAGAAGCAGAGCATACTTCCACACTTGGAATATGGGTCAACTGCATGGTTTTCAGCATCTAGTACGACATTAAAGGAGTTAGACAAAGTGCAAAATCAAGCGCTCAGAGTCATCACTGGAGGGATGAAATCAACCCCCATATTAGAAATGGAGAAAGCTGGGAAAACACAGGCACTAAGAGAACGCAGAGGTACAAAGTTGCAAATACAAGCCTGAAAAGTTCCTCAGTATGCCAGATCACCCGATGGAAAATAGATTTAAGAACCTAGCCTTGGGACGGTTAAAAAGAAGCAGCTTTATACACCAAGCATAAAGAATATGTAAACTCCTGACCTTCTAGAAATTGGTTGCCCACTTAAAAGTATTCCGGAACAAACCCCATGGAGAGAAAAATGTAAGCTAACGGTACAAATCCAGACAAATGTGAAAGGGATATTTGACAAGAAAGAGCGAGATAGTGTGCAACGCAAAATGGCCACCCTCAGTTATATTGATGAAGAATACTCACAAGAACAATGGGTCAGAGTCTATACAGATGGGTCCGCAGAAAGTGCAGTTAGAATGGTGGCGCTGGAGTGTACATCGAATTCCCAGATGGTACTAGTGATAAGTCCAGCGTACCAACCGGGAAGTACTGCAATAACTATGATGCAGAAACCCAGGCTATCAAGATAGCTACAGAGAAACTGCTAAATACCAACCTTGGCTCACAGTATGTGGTAATGCTGACAGATGCTAAATCAGTACTTGAAGCACTCCAGTCTAGGAAACTACCAGAATTGCAAACTGCTGACACAACTCAGCCTTCAGCGAAGAGTCGTAATGCAGTGGATACCGTCTCATTGTGGAGTGCCTGGAAATGAGAAAGCTGATCAACTGGTAGGGGAAGGTGCGACAAAAGAGCAGCCGGATGTACCAGTCACATACCACCAAAAGAAAAGAATAATTAAATCGATCAGGAAACCACCAGCCCCAGTACAAGACGACTATTTTATTATGGGCAGACCAGAACAAGTCATTATCCTCCGCTTCAGAACAGGGCACAACCGATTACGTAGGCACATGTACACAAAATTCAAGATAGGTGTATCAGTCATGTGCACCTGTGGAAATGTGCCCCAGACAGCAGAGCATGTACTCCAGGACTGCACCGCTTTGGACACATTAAGGCAAACCTTTTGGCCAGAAAGTACAACAGTGGAACGTAAACTCTATGGACCACTGAATGAACTAACAACGACAGTGACATTTATACAAGAGACAAAACTGCTGATATAGACAATTAATTTCAGGCGAACGAAAGAAGAAAAAGAAGAAGAAGAAGAGGAGGAGGTGGTGGTGGAGGACAAAGTGCGCTTGTAGAGTTAACAACATACCTCAAACTTCAGCTTGCTTACAACCTCCGACACAAAGGAATGGTCAGCATTGGTAAAAAATGGAACAGAGGCAACAAGCGATCTACAGTTGTGGTTAACAACTTCCTGCAACATATAAGTTCATATGTATGGCTCAACATTTCCTGCAACACATAAATACGTTCATATATATGTTTTAATCTTTCTTGCAGCATATAAATACATTTTAAATTCTGTTTTAACTTTTCGTCTTCATCAGTCTCGCCAGTCAGACCACTACTGGACACTAATAGTTAGTTTTTGGTTTCTAACAATCTTGGTTAAGCGAGACTGTTACTTTACCGTCATTGTTTGCGTCCAACTTTCACCTCTTTATTGATTTCTCTGTCGGCGTCTGTGACATAGGCGTTGCGAACGCGCTTCGTAATGCCGGGGTAACGATTTCGATCTCAGACGATTTATCTTGCGTTGGTTTCGATATGGACACCGAGAGCTGACCGTTCAGTGAGCAATGGCAAACTACTGAAAGTAAAATGTGCCCTAATAGAGCCACAATAGCAAACAATGCTTGGTTTGGTTCTGCAACGCCATGTAAAAGAAACGCAGCTGACTTAAGAGGGGCTTTGTCTATGCTTCTGTCTATTTGTCTGTCTATTCAAGCTATCATTTTGACAATGCAAACAAATACAAGTAAAAAAAAAAAAATGAAACAAATTATAAGTGAATAATTTTTGCATTTTTTCTTCTTCTTTGCCAGCAGTATTAGAATAATGGGCTTCCATTGCTTTACAGTCTTGGTGCCGAAATGAGAAATGCCCAAGTTACCGTCTGAAGGTAGTGGGTTCATATCACGGATTGATTTTGTTATTCGGTTTCTGAGTGCAGTTTTTACGGAGATCCCCGGGGCTTGTCGGCAGCCAGTTAGCTCTTCTACAGTGATAGACGGATCTAAATTGGATAATTCGGTTAAATCGATCTTTATGTTAATCATTGAAAACAGGTTTGGTCGAAATGCTAGGTACTTTTTTTGTGTTCAGTTACACAGTTACAATGTGTGTTCATTCGCTTTAAGATTAACCGTAAGATATGGTGAGTGTACTCATCTCTCTCTCTTTCTCTCTCTCTCTCTCTCTCTCTCTCTCTCTCTCTCTCTCTCTATATATATATATATATATATATATATATATATATATATATATATAAACCTACCACTACTTCACATTTCCATCTCTCTGTATAAGTGCATGCATGTCAATGCAATCATCACTGTCTCTCTCTTTATATCTTTCTTTCTTTCTTTCTTTCTATCTATCTCTCTATGTATGTATGTATGTATGTATGTATATGTATGTGGGTGCGCGCGGGCATGATTTGCTTTCCATTGGTGTGCTTTAATTTGTACATTTAGTGATCCTGACGATTTGCCATTTTGTTTTGTCAAAGTCTAAAAGACTGTTCTTTCGTGAAATGTGAGAAGACAGTTATTGTAAGACACAACAATTGTGGTAAAACACATATTTGTAGGTTTAACTTTCGAGTCTGCATCGAGATTTTTTTTTCTCTCGAAAAATTACCCTGTATCCCAGGTTGACGCATCCTAAAATGAGTATCTGATAAAGTCCTTGAAGTAAAGGCAGCCAGTCTGGTATGACCACGTTACCCATGTGCGTGCACATCCGTTTTACAAAGCTGGTTTATTTCTTTACAGACTTGTGGTCCATTGCCTCTCAGACAGATGCACTCCGTCTTTGAAGGAATCCCCCAATCAGTCGACTCTTACGATCAGCTTGTAGGGGCAGTATTGGGTCTATTCTTGTTTCCCCCCCACAATGGGACCCCGGAATCCACACGGGAAATTCTGATGTAGAAATGCATGTTTTTCCCCTTCGTCTGTGATATTCCCCTTCTCATTTACTTCAGCTCTAAGATTAGCCCAATACATTTGATAAACGTTCTTGTTTTAACTATGAAACACATCTAAGAAGTTTGAAGTAGTGTTACAACAGCATTGATAAAGTGGCAGTATTGACACAAACATACAAAAAGTGCTTACATGTTTGAGGCATTCATTTAGCTCTGAAAGTATCGTGTCTTCATCAAACATTTTGCCTTGGTATCGATGTTCGTAGTAATCAGTTATTCTCTGGCGCAAGTTCCGCGGTAACTTCCGGTAAACCATGTACTCTTCAACTTGCTTGAACTGTCAATGGATATCAAAACACCATGTCAGACAGATTAAGTTTGCAACATAAGCTCCCGATGGGGAGATAAGATAAGGCAGATTAGTTTGGTAGATGCGCATCATTAGATACACATAATATGTATAAAGAATCAAGACTAGTCGTAATAATAGTGATATTCTGCTGTTTAATTATAACAATAGTGTCAAAAACGTTGATGTTTCATAAATGAATTGCCTAGAAGCACCAAGAGTTGGAAGGCTACTGACTTTTGCGGATGATATACTTGCATATAGGCAGGGGGGGGGGGGGGGGGGGGAAAGAGAGGGAACAAACAGCCTGGGAGACAGTAGACAAAGTGACTGAGTGGTGTACAGCCCTGTAGTCCACCCGGAAAAGGCGTCTGTTTTGTGGTGTTCTCTAGACAACAGCTCTAAAGCTAATGTCCTAAGTCTCACCATAGATGGTAGAAACGTCAACAGTGAGAGCAAAATGAAGTATCTGGGAATTACATTTGACAGGAGCCTGTCCTTTAAGGACCATGTGGAGAGTGTTGTGACAAGAGGCCAAAAAGGACTTAGTGCACTTAAGACAATGGCTGCAATTGACATAGAGCAGAGAATGCTTTTCACACTATATCAGCACCTGATCCTGTCAGTGGTTGATTATGGCCTGGGACTGCTAACCGTCTCAAAGAGTCAGATAGACAAACTAGCGCGCATATAGAACGCAGCTATGCGGGTCATTCTGGGTTGCACCAGAGTGTTGTGTATGCGATACATCCCTGGTTTGCCGACTGTTGTAGGTAGGCACATGGTGCTGCAGGCGAAGTCATATCTCACGGTAGCTGCAGACACAGACCACCCTTTGCATGAAGCTCTGGGTGCAGTTAACAGTTAGCGGCTAATAAGAGGGAGGTCATGAATGGCTCAGGCAGAAGATACAATTAGACAGGTTTCCGTCCTTGAAAACATTAGGCGAGGAGAGGAGTGGGTCAAAGTGCCACCTGAACAGTCAGACTTGTGTAGGGTCACAATCACACTGAGCCGGGAATGCAGAGACTGGCCAGCAGGTGCCACGTAAATGGAAATTTAGCAATTAATTCAAGACAATGTTCGCTCAGAGATTTGATCATTTACACAGACGGTTCAGTGTCAAGAGGTAAAAGAAGTACTTGGGGCTTCTTAGCAAAAGTTAATGGTCGACGTTTGGTGCATATGATACCACAACATCCAGCTTGAGAATGGAGGTGGAGGGATCACTGCAGCTTTCAGCTGGCTAGAGAACACACACACACACACACACACACACACACACACACACCCCCACACCCACACCCACACTCACACCCACACCCACACCCACACCCACACACCCACACACCCACACACCCACACCCACACCCACCCCACACCCACCCCCACCCCCACCACCACCCCCACCCCCCCCCCCACCCCCACCCCCACCCCCCAGCCCCACCCCCCCCACCACCACCACCACCACCACCACCACCACCACCACCACCACCACCACCACCACCACCACATCGTGATTGTAACTGACTCAGAAAGCAAGCTGAGGAAGATCAGAACATGCATGCTTCGCTGCGGAGGTGACGGGTGAGGAGTATTGTCTGGATTTTTTTCACCGGGTCTCGCCGGTGTGTTGGGAAATGAACAGGCGGACAGACTGGCTGGCTCTGCACAGCTTGGTGAAATACTGCTACATGATAGGGCAGACGTGGCTAGTGCCTTGTGGGAGAGCGGGTACACTTCGGAGGAGCAGATGGATCACCACAGTCTGGTGAGACTGATGCAGGGGGAAGTGACGAGAGGTTCTGGCAGATGCTTGAAGCTTAGAGGAAAGGCAAGACGGACGCTTCATCAGAATGCTACTGGCACCATTAGTATCGGGACTCTTCGCTGGCTGCTGAGGATGGGGACAGATCGCTTATGGAAATGCCCCAAATGCTGTGATGTCGGTTCTTGAATCAAATCAAATCAAATGAATTGTAGTGACCACCTCGACTGCGCATTCAAACCCGCTCTATTCTTACGAGACAAGGATTTGTTTTAGAATGGCACATATTCTAGGCCAAGATATATAAATTAAAGTGGCCAGTACCCGCCTTCGTTGCATTAACATTATTGAACATTCGCATAATTCTTCTGTACCCGTTGTTTTTAAGCTAGATAAAACCAGAGCTGACTATTTTAGGGATTAAATCCCGACCAACCGTGTGGCAGGGCAGAACAATTACCACTGTGTCGTTATTGGAGAGAATTTTGCTAGATCCAGTCTTTGGGTCTACAAAAAGGAAGAGGAAGAAGAAGAAGAAGAAGAAGAAGAAGAAGAAGAAGAAGAAGAAGAAGAAGAAGAAGAAGAAGAAGAAGAAGAAGAAGAAGAAGAAGAAGAAGAAGAAAAGGAAGAGGAAGAAGAAGACGGAGAAGGCGAATGACAATAAAGAATTAAAGAAATAATAAACGAAAGAATGAAAGAAATAGGAATTAAAGACAGAAAGAGTAAAAGAATGACAAAATGGCAGAAAAATTAAAGAGAGCATAAAAATGAAAGTTAGAGTGAGAGAAAGACAGAGGCGAGAATGAACGAAAGATAGAATAAAAGAAAGAATGACAAAACAAAACTGAAGACAAATAAAATAGAAGAACGAGAATAATATTCCAGATCAAACCTAACTGACATTAAAATGACATAAAACCAGTATTAATAATTCACAGACTGAGCAAAGTGAAGAGACAATATCAGGTAGACCAGCGCTTCTTTAACTGTGGATAGCGACCCTTCTTTGGGTCGTAGGACCCTTTTACGTGGGTCGCCAAAAGACCATCGGAAAGCACATATTTATTGAGGTTATGAAGTAGTAACAAAAATAATTCTATGAGGGTCGCCTCAATACGAGGAAATGTACGAAAGGGTTGCCACGACATGAAGAATTGTGAAAAAGGGTCGCAGCATTAGGAAGTTTAGGAACCACTGAATAGACAGACTGTCTCGTCAGATACTTGTCTCGGTAAAGGGGTAAATGTCAAATGTCAGCCCTGGCCTTAAGTTCCTTTCTCTCTGACTGCATCAATGAACCATTTCGGTGCAATCAGACCCCAGAAAATTGGATTTTCTCTCTTGGTGGTTGAGCCCAAAAGCATCAGAAAAAAGACTAGAGGGATTATTACTATTGGTTATACAAAATAGGGTTTTCTTTGTCGAGGTGGTCAGACCGTTTATCTCGCGCTTCTGAAGGTCATGGGTTTGTTCAAAAGACGTGTGGTTGAATTCACGAGTGCAGTTTTTACGGAGACCCCGAGGGATCATTACTGAAACTGCGGGGTTCGTGCTTTATGTGATCTTATCTGCAGGCCGCTAACCGTTCTTCACAGAGAAATCAAGATGCATTGGATAAAACCGGTCCAATAAAGTCGATCCTCTGTCTTTAACTTTCAACTTTTAGCTTCAATTTAAACAGCCGATGTATGTTTTAAGCTAACGGTGCTTGAAACACGACGTAATACATGAAGTTAATTACGTTGCGCAATAAATTAGTTTTAAAATGTTTACAGTCATTAAACATACACTCTACACATACAAACACACACACACACTCACAAAGACACACACAGTATACATACATACATATATGAAAACTTTTAATTAGAACTTATATTTTGAATGTTGAATATAGAATCGACATCACAGCACTCAAGGCACTCCTATAAGCGCAGCAGCAAGCGAAGAGATTAAATTCCAACGGCACCAGTAACTGTCTGATTGTATATTAGTCTTGCCGTCCCCTTGAGTGATTAGAGTCGGCCAGATCACGTGGTAACTCCTCACAGCGCCATTCTTCTTAGACCGTAATAAAATATTTGTGTCTTGGCACTGTTCACTCGCTCCCAAAGGGACCTCACAATATCTAGCTTGTCGTACATCAATTAACCACCAACTGGTGCAGAACCAGCCAGTCTATCTGTCTGTTCGTTTACCAGCACAATATTTTTAGAACTTCTTAAAATCGTCAAGGGACTGTTTATCCCTCTCACATTATCTGGGACTGGGGGTACTAAAATAATTAAAATTATTTATGTTACTTTTACACATTCACAATAACCACAAATGCTAAAATATACACACTTTGACGATGGAGCAGAAAGATAAAGAAGAAGTGTCTCTTTGATACCAGTCACAACTCACCTTCTCATTATACAGCCTCCTAGAAGTGTCAAAAGACTGTATAAGTGTTGTGGTGTGAGCTAGGAAGAGAGCGTAGCAAGTGGCACCACTAAGCATGCTGAGGATCGTGAGCCAGGTGTCCGTCATGTTCTGAGGCGGGAACCTGCCGTAGCCTATACACAGCATGTGCGACAGAGCCTTAAACAGAGCGAAAGTGTACTGCTCCGTCCAGTGCGCTTTCTGTGAACAAGGTAAAATATAACAGTCTGTCAACTTGGTATATACCGCTGCGAGTGTGTAATATATTAGTATGGGAATGTAATACGTTGCGGTCACACATTATGTGCTCTTGCAAAGTGAACAATAACACTACACGCTCCGAATCCTCGATAACGTTTATTTTGTGTCGAGGGCAAAATAAAATGCTAACCTGCACAGTTCACTGCGACTGAATTAGCGATTCTAAGCTAAATACTCAGGCTTAATGACCCTCTTGTCTACATCGCAGAACAGTATATACAGGCAGTAATGGCAATTTGCAATTTGTTCTGTGCTAATTTAACAGAAAGAATAACATTGCAAGCAGCCATTTTTCTAACGAGTATAAGTAGTCCAAAAGGGGGCGTTCATATATTATTTGGCCTCTCCCCAGACTTTTATATAAAAACAAAAGAAGGTCCTGGAGGTGGTACAGGTTCCTCCAGCTGTGTTTTCAGAATGGCAGCATGTCGTGTTGCTATTAAGTGGTTTTATAGATCAGGGGTTGGCTTGTGACGGATTATTAGGATGTGACGGCATATGGTGTTAGTGGCTGGCGGGGAGAAGGGAACCGGTGATTTTATAGTAGAATGAAGAAAGTTATAGGGTGACTGATCTGCTTCGTTAAAGGAATAAAATGTATCAAGTTATGTATTAAAATATTTTTATTTCTTCTTCTTCACTTCCTCTTTTACCTCTACTGCTGCCGATGGATATATAAGGTCCTGCTTCGTGCTCTTCTGACTGCCCCAACCATAAGACACATCATGATGCTGTAGAGTTTCTCTGATGGTATATCTCCATCTTGGTTTTGGTCTACCTCTTGCTGTCTTGAAAATAAAGTTCGTTCGTTTGTTCGTTCCTCTTTTGGTAAATGCCTTGTATGGTTTAGCATCAGAAGGCATTCTCTTCAAGTGAGCAAACCATTTGATTTGCTGTCTTTGTATGTAATTTAGAATTGGTTCTGTACCGATTTTTATCTCGTATGACCTCATTCCTGGTTTTAATCTCTGCTGGTCACTCCTACAGCCTTTCTCAGACACCTCATTTCCATGGTTACTAATTTTCTTACGTTTTTGTTGTGAGTGACCGCGTCTGGCACTGGTAGCATAGGATGGGGAAAATATGCTTTGTATGAGAAGTCTCTTTGTGCTGATTGGGATTGCCTTATTCTATAAGGGGAAAAAGGAAAGGGGGGGGGGGGGGGAGCTAGCTGTCCCAATACTTGGCCAGCTTTACTGCATCGAATGTCAATTTCTTTGTCTAATTTACCATCTACGGTGAATGTTGTTACAAGATATTTAAACTGAGACTCCTGTTTAATATATGTATGCTCTAATGCTATGTTTAAATCCTGCTTCTTTCTTCCTGTTGAAATTACTTCTGTCTTTTCGATATTGATTCTCATATTATTTGATTTACATTCTTCATTCATGGATGTGAGTAGCTGTTGCAATTCATGGCTGTATCTGCCATCAAGGACTGGTCATCAGCAACAAGTAAATCGTTGATGTTAATATTATTTTCATTCCTGGACCTGGCATCGTTGCTTATACTTTCAATGTAGGTGATAAACAAGAGTGGGGATAAGGCACACCCCTGTCTTACTCCAGATGTGATTTTAAATTGTTAAGATGTTCTAAAAGTATCCCAACTTAAAGTCATCAGTGCAGTTATCTAATTTGTGGTTTCGGGTGGCCATCCAAGCAGTCATATCACCTGCTTGTTTTATTTCAATGGATATGACAAGTTCTTCACGGCGACCCAGCATTAGTGTCAGATATTTTCACTGTTCTTCTCAAAACAACAGTAAATCAGCAACTATCTCGGCACATATATTTCTTACAGAAGTAGCGTTTCCTCACCGTGACATCCTGACAGTTTCCTGGACAAATCATCTATAATGACCGGTATGTCTTAAAAGACCTCGTGACCAGATGGCCGGCCATGTTAATAGCTTGTTTTGTTTTACTAGTCATGTCAGGTTTCTTCAGTGCAGCTCCACTATCATTGATACACCTTAAGTAATTCGATGTGTTTCCCTGTTGTGACATCTTAAGTCACTAGATGCTTTTTGGTCTTACTGTACAACTGCAAAAACTTGTCAACTTCATCTGGTTAAGCTTCCTACTATCGCGCTATTAGTCTGTCTCGCTGTGTCATAAGTGACCGAGTTTTTTTTTTTTTTTTTTCACAAATCAAAAAAGGCTAGTTCAAAAGTCAGTCGGCCCATCTAACCAACAATTCGCCCCTTCGACTCTCTGTCCGACTGACTATTTCCCTGACCGACGGCATGGTTGTAATATAAGTGAGTTAGTCTTCCTGTACCCATTCCTGTACTCCATCTTCAGCAGCAATCGAAGAGTTAAAATTCCGATGGTACCAGCAACTGCCTGATTGTATATACGTCTTGTCATAATTTTCTATAAGGTGACTATCCTCCTATTACCCACTTGATGACTTGAACAGGATAAAGAGGTAAGGGTTGAGGGGGGAGGGAGGGTGGACATAATTATACGTACATTGACTGAAATGCTGTATTTTATATAAAATTTTGTTATAATCAGTTTGAATGAAAATAATGCTAAAAAATATAATTTCGACTGATGTCAGTTTGACTTACGACCTAGTAGTCTGAATGGAACTCTGTCGTAAGGTGAGCGACATTATAAATAATGAATAAAGTACCTAAGCGTTTTATATTATCGGTAACAAATTGTTTTCAATCATTGCAAAAATATATTACCCGGGGAAATGTCAGAATCGTTCATTTAAAGAAAAGAAGGAGTTTCATGTCAAGGGCAGATTGCAGGCATCAATCTGAGCAGTTGGAGTTGGGAGAGCGCATGCAAGCATGATAAATTACTGCTTGTCGTTTAGAAGTTGATTAATGTTTTAGAAATATTGATGACTGATTATTTTGTATTGTGTTCAGCTTTTTCTTTCTTTCTTTCTTTCTTTCTTTCTTTCTTTCTTTCTTTCTTTCTTTCTTTCTTTCTTTCTTTCTTTCTTTCTTTCTTTCTTTCTTTCTTTCTTTCTTTCTTTCTTTCTTTCTTTCTTTCTTTCTTTCTTTCTTTCTTTCTTTCTTTCTTTCTTTCTTTCTTTCTTTCTTTCTTTCTTTCTTTCTTTCTTTCTTTCTTTCTTTCTTTTCTTTTTCTTTCTTTCTTTTCTTTCTTTCTTTCTTTCTTTCTTTCTTTCTTTCTTTCTTTCTTTCTTTCTTTCTTTCTTTCTTTCTTTCTTTCTTTCTTTCTTTCTTTCTTTCTTTCTTTCTTTCTTTCTTTCTTTCTTTCTTTCTTTCTTTCTTTCTTTCTTTCTTTCTTTCTTTCTCTCTCTCGCGCTCTCTCTCTCGTTTGCCTTCCGTTTCCTCAGTTTTGTGAGTGTCTTAATTGCATTTTTAAATAATGAGCAAATACTGCGTAATTGACTGGCCAACATTTGACCCTGTATCTTGCAGGTGTATTAAACATAACTTACATTCAGCATATAATGAAGCGCAAGAACAAATGTTCATCTGAAACACAGATCACAATATCAATTTCTGTGCTGTACATCACACCACGAAGTCTTAGATAGGGTATTCCATAAACCCCTCTACAGCAGTGGCTCTCAACCTCCCGAATGTCCCGACCCTTTAATAAAGTTCCTCATGTTGTGGTGACCGCACACCATACAATTATTTTCGTCGCAACTCTATAACTTCAATGAATATGTCTTTTCAGATAGTCTTATGTGACCCCCGTGAAAGGGAGGTTGGAATTTAAAAAAAACCAAAAAGGGTCGCGACCCACAGGCTGAGAATGTTGAACGTTGAATTAGGGAATCGACATCATAGCATTCGGGACATTCTCATAAGCGCTCCGTCCCCATCTTCAGCAGCAAGCTAAGAGTTAAAATTCCGATGGTACCAGCAACTGTCTGATTGTATATACGTCAAGCGTCGTTCAGATCCCCTTGTAATTCTTCTCAGTGCCATTCTCCTCAGACCGTAATGATCTATCTGGGCTTCGGCACTGTTCACTCGCTCCCAATGGACCCTCAGAACATCCAGCTTGTCATACCACCAAGTGGTGCAGAACCGGACAGTCTATCTGCCTGCTCATTTCCCAACACATCGACATAACCTGGAGAAATTATCCAAAGGATGCTAACCTTTGAAGTGATGCTTGCCACTCTGCACAGAGCATGCCAGTCTCCACCTTTCTCAACACTCTCTGTGAGTCCACAGGCAGAGAATCGCTGCTTTTCGGCAATGATCTCTAGACTGTTACAGCCCCCGACCCCCCACCGCCACACACCCCCACACACAATGCCCTCGTACGTGACTGGCGAGACTATCCCCCCCCCCCCCCATGTAATTAAAGAGAGGGGGGACAAATAAACACCCCAAACACTGTTAATAAAAACTTGGAAAAAAAGTTTCACATAAATGAAAGCATCAAATAACAAAAGAAACAATGATCAACAACGTTTAGTTTAGTGTCCAGATATCAGTGTGATGGCTGACACTATTTTGTCTTAATACCTGCTATTTTATCGGCGTCTGTGGCTAAGGCATAACGAACGCCCTTCGTAATGCTAGGGTGCCGAGTTCTATACCAGCTGCAGGCCATGTGCCTTGCGTTGGTTTTGACAGTGGTATCGAGAAGCCGACCGCCCAGAAAGCAATGGCAAACTACTGGACGTAAATTTGCCCAGAAAAAAATCACTATAGCATAAAAGTGCTGGGGTTGGTTCTGCGACGTCCTGTAAAGGATACGCAACTAACTTTAACCTGCTATTTTTCGCTCTGAAGATGAAAGGTCACAAGGGAGATCCCATTCCACATTAAGCTGAAAAGGCTTTTTTTGTTTTTGTTTTTAAAAACTGTTTTAAAGGATTACAAATATTCATTTAGAATTCAACTGTAAACATGTTAGTATAACATATTATTACAAGTACAGATGCACTCAATTTGAAAATTGCTTGATGGCCCTTTGAAACCTCCTTCTGCGCCTGCGAGGGAGGGGGAGGGGGAGGAGAGGGAGTTGAGCGCCAAGTTGGGAACCACTGCTCTACAAAACCAACCCTGAGCCTCATGAGCTCCGGTCGGCCCACTCTCTGAAAATGTCTAGGAGCTCGT
This sequence comes from Candidula unifasciata, assembly GCA_905116865.2. Classification (NCBI taxonomy): domain Eukaryota; kingdom Metazoa; phylum Mollusca; class Gastropoda; order Stylommatophora; family Geomitridae; genus Candidula; species Candidula unifasciata. The sequence continues at coordinate 599,216 of CAJHNH020008488.1, forward strand.
GGGCCGAAACATTAGTCGGCGAGAGAATGCTTCTACTGATGATTGGTAGACTCCTGCTGTACATGCTCCCCTGTAGAGTTTTATCTTACTTACTGACTTTGCTTCACGCAGACATATCTGTGCACTACGAACTACACAATTCTCATCACGCCATAAGCAGTTCTAAAAATAAAATGTGTGTAGTGACTTGTGGAGTTTCCTGTATTACCCACAATATCCATTTGTTTATGTTTCGCCAGATTTTGCATTCATTTTCCGACCCGCATGGACTGTTTCGTGTGTGGTAGATAACTTGAAAGGCACTGTTCTTGTCAACCATATGCCGGTGATCGGCTGGTTGATAATAATAAAAAAAAATCTTTATAATCTCCTAATCATGTCAAATGGAGTGTGGCATCTTCTCTTATTATTAACATCGGAATGGCGACTAATCTGATTACTGTGGTTCAAAACCTTCACATAGCAGATCACGTGAAGAAGGCAATCGATCAAACTTTCGGTTTGTCCCTTCCGCGCTGGTACTTGAATGTGTACAGGTATGAAATTTTTGAAAATCTAAGATAGCTTGCTAACAGGACAAATGCCAAATGTTTATGTTTTTGCAATGGATCAACATCATGGCACACGAGTGCAACCCACAAGTGCAGGACAAATACCTTGTTCAACCTCCAAAGATGTTATAATTAGGTCATTCGTAACAGCTCACCAGACGAATGTAACCAACAGTACTGTGCCGTTAAGGACCGATTGAACAAGCCAAATAATGCTGCTTAAAAAACGGAGGCTCATAGTTATCCGCTGGCGTCTTTTTATTCGTTGATGGAAAAGCTCCCACGCCTAAAAACTGTCAAAGTCTTAGATGCAAAAAAATTGTCAATTAGTTGTCTGAATCTTAAAGTATTTTTGGGTGCACTTTGGACAATTTCATTACCTAAATTACACAAATTTTGAATGTCAACATTTTGATCTAATTAGGTTCTTTCAAGTATACTGTGTAGATAAAAAAAAAAGTTCCCCTAAGTGAGCTGGAAAACGACGGTTTTTATAGAGATACTAAGACATCATTAGAAGCAAACGTCGTTAAAGGGCAAGTTACGAAATAGTCCCAATCACTAAATAGTGTACCATTACCAAGTCAATTCCCTATCCGCCCAAGGCATCATTATATTTCAGGGTAGAACGTAATATAAATATCTCAATAAAGGGTACGTAATTATAATTTCTAGGCAAGTAGGCTTGTTATTATGGATTTGTACTGTTGGACTGACATCTACAATGAGACTCTTCTTCTTCTTCTTTTTCTTCTTCTTCTTCTTCTTTTCCTCCTCCTTCTCCTTCTACTCTTCCTCCTCCTTCTCTTCCTCCTCCTCCTTCTTCCTCTTCTTCTGTTCTTCCTCTTCTTTTGCCCTTGAAAAGACGGCAAGCATGTTGTGTTGTTGTTGTTTAGAGCTAGCCCAAATATATGTTATTTCCCCTTAAAGCTACATTGTTGGCTTTTTTAATATGGTTGTTAGGGTGCAGCAGGTCTAATGGGTTTTTTCCCCCTATAAAAGTTGCAGGAGTGTCCAGCTTTCTAGTGGCAGCCCGATATTGAAAAAATGTGAGCTGTTTCAATGTGCGTTTACCGTTACTTCAGTGTTATTTAGCAGTGGTTGCTGCGACTTCTTAGAGTGGCTAAATAACGCTGAATAGTTTACACATGCAATAAAGAGACAAGAAATATAGTGAAACTACACACAGCAAGTGTTTTAATACATAGCAAAATTGAAAAAAAAAATGACATGCAATAACATTGGTATTCAAACCAATACATATATGTAGCTGTCAACGCACGAAAACCTTCTCATGTGATTATCCTGGCTGCTATACTGAAGGTAGGAGTAAAATAGATAATGAGCACGAAGAACTCAACTTATGTCTAATAATTGAAGCACAAAAAGGGGAAAGCTAATATTTTATACACGTACCTCATCTAATATAGATGTTTTAAGTGTCGCTCTGGCTGTGACTGATGTTTTGATGCTAAATATGTATTTGTTAAAGCGTTAAAGGATCGCAATCACAGGGCTTGTTAGTAAAATTTACTATATTGTCCCATCTCACACTTACCTTTATTCTGATGGCTGTACCTCAGGATTTTAAAAACTTTTGTACGCTAATAATACTGGCTTGAAATGTTTAAGGTTTATGTATATACGAAGATAATCATCGCATGTGCCCTAATGTGTAGGTCGGTGAATATGGTTTCAAACTAGCTAAACCTTTAAACAGATTGTCTGGTATAGTTTATTCATAGATTGAAACAATGATTGGTTTGTCTCTCTGAAGAACTTTCATGACTGATTTTGAACAACTTTATAGTTGATTATGCTGGAGAGGGGAAGAGGAGTTTTGTAAGACAAGTCCTGTGGAGATGGTGCCAGGTCGGGAGAGGAGTCTCTACAATAAGCTCGCTGAATCGCTTGCAAACATGTTGTCATGGCTCTGACTGTGAGGGTCAATGCACCGAAAACATGTAAAACTTATAGAGTATGAGAAAAGACGGTCGAAAATGACTCGAACGAGTTTGCACCACTGGGAAAAGAATTCTAAACAGAGATTATCAATGACGAGATCGAGTAGGCTGCATGAGATGACGGAAGCTATAGCCGCTTGACACGAGCTGGTAAGGTAATGTCGGTCTTATTGGAGGATAAAAGACAGAACAGAGAAGAATGAAAACTGCCCTCGTTGAATCAACTTAAATCTGGTTCAAACAAGTGAAGGCCGGTAATGCCTTATTCTTTGGACCGATAATTTAAGAAGTAGCTAAACATTTTACCCAGGGATTTGGGGTGATAGAACATTTCTGAGCATTACGTGATTAGCTCGACGAATTTCAACTGCGACAATGAGTTGCATGAGAAGTTGTCAAAGAGCTCATCTAAATCATCCCGTAGTTCGCCAAAATCTTCAAAGGCGATAACATCTTAAAAGCAGATGATTACGAACTCTTTTTCCAACGCGATGCCTGACAGGAGATTCACTTGTAGGGTGACACATGTAAAAGCAGAAAACTAACTAAAGTTTCACAGTTATTCTTTACGATATATCAGCCCCGGAGAAAGTAAAGCCCTTGGTGTTTGGTGAATAGGTACAGACATGCGCATGCAAGAACATTAAGCCCGAAAAGTTCCAAATAGTTAGAGATAATCTTATTTGCATTAACGACTGGCGCTCTATTTAATGAGTGGGAGATGAAGGATCAACGACAAATGATTAAATTAAAAAAAAAAAAAACAAAAAAAAAACCTGACCGGCCACGAATGGATCATCTCACTTACCTGGTACTGAATTTTCTGTCCCAATACATGACTTAAAAACTTTCATTTAAAACCTTGAAAATGCACTTCCCTGCTAAGCTTTTGCACCAGATCAATACTAACAGATACTATTTCAAATTTTATAAGAAAGCGCGGCTGGACAGAATGATTACGACAGGACTCCCCCATCAAGCACTCTTATAGTCACCCGAAGGAAAAAGAAAACGGGGAAGGCCAAGAGAGCACCTGCGTAGAATCATCATCAGAGAAGGCTCAACAATGGGGGTAATAAATATCCAGTATCTACGACAGATGACAACGAACCGCCAGACACGGAGAGCTATATCCTCTGCCTTAAGTACCACCCTGGGCTCAAGAGGAAAAACTAACTGACAGACAGATATGGGAGTCCGTCCTTGGAAGCAACTTCATCCACTGCATTAGTTAACACCCCTGACTACTCGCTCTGAATCAGCCACGCTTGGAATAAATTGGAAAAGCGAGAAGTGTTACAACAGCAGGATGTTTTAACCACAACGGTTAGTCCATCGCCGATGACAGTATTCGGAAATAAATAGATTTGAAGGATTAGCTGCAGTGGAGGATGACCTCACCCTAAATTTATAAATACATGGCAGTATACTGAGTTTAATGATTGTTTTCCCCTTAATGTGTTTTGTCAAAGTGTCAGCCTTTTCAAGTGTTAGATGCACTTACCTTAGGCCACTGCACGTAGAAATAACAAAATACTGCAGCTGTACCATGTGAGGTACCTGACGAAACTACATGTTAGCAATTAACTGTGATGAACCAGAACAAGAAGATGTAGAGAAGAGAATCCTGTTGCTGTTAATGCAGAGGTCAATGCTCTCATCGGTGAAAATTCAGACGAAGCAGATGCAATAATCTATACAGACGGATCCGTTATACGCCAAAGAAGAAGCGCATGGGCATTTACAGCACGCTCAGCGGGCAGAACAGTCAAAGAAGCCAACGGCGCCTTCTCCATGACAACCAGCAGCATGACGATGGAGGTGATGGCAGTGACACAAGCGCTTGCCTGGCTTGAAACACAAAAATACACCCGCGTGTGTATACTCAGTGATTCAATGAGTATGATCCGGAGGGTTCAGGCAGGTTCAGTGCGAAGACAATGGCTTGAATCATTACAGAAGTCCACTGTGCGTGGAGTCACCTTTATTTTTTGTTCCGGGACACGCAGGCGTCGATGGAAATGAAAGAGCTGACAGGTTGGCTGGATCCGCTATCACTACCGACGGTCAGCCTATGGATCATGCTGATATTATCAATGCCCTCAGAGAAATGGGAAGGATAGACGACTTTGGTGGCAGTGAATCCACATCACTCGCCAGAATGGCAGACTTGGGAATTAAGATCGGCACAGCAAAAAACGAGACGCACACCAGCTACGCCAGAAGACTTGTTAATCAACATAGAACTGGTACTATTAGCCATCGGACGTTGGGGTTCATACTGAGGGGAGGATCTGAGCACCTATGGACATGTCCGGAGTGCAATGAGGATAACCTAACTAACTAACTAACTAACTAACTAACTAACTAACTAACTAACTAACTAACTAACTAACTAACTAACTAACTAACTAACTAACTAACTAACTAACTAACTAACTAACTAACTAACTAACTAAGAAGGATTTTGTTTTTCAAACAACAATGACCCAAGTACAAATCAGTAAAACACGACAGGAAGCAGCTATTGAAATTGTGGACGACGACATATACAAAGCAGAATCTTTAAAAGAAGTCATCTCATAATGCAGTTGAGATCCTTGGCTATGGAGAAATTCCCTTGTATGCTAAATGGTGTCCCAAATGCCTTCTTTGCATACGTTGAATAAGAATACAGCACACAACCGGAAACAAAAAATTCAGAAAGAATGACGAAACGATGACCGAATAGGTGTTTATAATTTGGTATTGCAGTTATGTGCAATTTAATATGATATGTAATTTAATATGATACTGCATTCTCTAACATAGATGCCCAAGGACGTTTATAGTATCAGTGTATGACTCATACAGTATGTTGACCATGTCGAATTGTTTATTACAGTCCCTTCGATGGTCAACGTAAAGGAGTTCAGCTGTGTGTGTGTATTGATATAAATAAATACAATAAAATAATTATATATATATATATATATATATATATATATATATATATATATATATATATATATATATATATATATGCAATCAAAAGATATGGGCTGTCTAGTCTATAGGGGGAACACCTGGAAGGGAATATGGATAAAAGAGAAAGTGATTACGAAGAGCTGTCTGAAAAGAAGCAGGTTAAATAGATGCTATGGCAAAAGCGGTCCTGAAGTCTATGCTCTAATTGTCAAGAATGTTTCTTTGTGCAACTCACACTCGCCATCGCTATGAGTTGTGATTACCATATTTCCCTATAGAGGAAAATAACACTGTCGTCTGAAAGGAGAGAAAATTGCCAAACAAAAAAATGCACATGCAAAGCGGTAAGTGCCTGCAGGATTATTTCTGAAGACTTCGGTTCTGGAATCGATGCAGTCTCATAAAGCTGGGTACAAGACAATATGGATGCTTTTTTTTTTAACTATCTGGGCATGAAAGGAGACGAGGAATGGAACTGTCCACCCAACATCATATGTTGTTGTCTACAATATGTAAACGTATTGACGCTTCATATCGACTATCGCATCTGCTAGGTGACTACACTTTTACTTGTTGTATGAATATGCGTATGTGTGTGTGTGTGTCATCATCATCATCCCCCGTGTGCCGTTAGATGTCACATAGGGCTCGCATTTGATTCCGCCACTGCGCTCTATTCCACGCGACTCCCTCACATTCTCACATGGAGTTCGACCCAGTGTTCTTAGCTTCTCGTAATATTGTTCTTCCCAATGTTTCCCTTTAAAGCCAAAATTATCTCAGACTGCTCCTTTCCTATTTTAGCGCTTGTTTCGTAATTCTTTGCTCATTGCGTCTCAGAGTGTACCCAATATATTTCCACCTTCTTTGCTTACTGTTTCTCAAAGTGTACCCAATATATCTCCACCTTCTTTGCTCATTGCGTCTCAGAGTGTACCCAATATCTCCACCTTCTTTGCTCATTGCGTCTCAGAGTGTACCCAATATCTCAACCTTCTTTGCTCATTGCGTCTCAAAGTGTACCCAAAATATCTCCACCTTCTTTGCTCATTGCGTCTCAGATTACCCAATATATCTCCACCTTCTTTGCTCATTGCGTCTCAGTTTACCCAATATATCTCCACCTTCTTTGCTCATTGCGTCTCAGAGTGTACCCAATATATCTCCACCTTCTTTGCTCATTGCGTCTCAGTTTATCCAATATATCTCCACCTTCTTTGCTCATTGCGTCTCAGTTTATCCAATATATCTCAACCTTCTTTGCTCATTGCGTCTCAAAGTGTACCCAATATATCTCCACCTTCTTTGCTCATTGCGTCTCAGTTTATCCAATATATCTCCACCTTCTTTGCTCATTGCGTCTCAGTTTACCCAATATATATCCACCTTCTTTGCTCATTGCGTCTCAGTTTACCCAATATATATCCACCTTCTTTGCTCATTGCGTCTCAGATTGTACCCAATATATCTCCACCTTCTTTGCTCATTGCGTCTCAGTTTATCCAATATATCTCCACCTTCTTTGCTCATTGCGTCTCAGTTTACCCAATATATATCCACCTTCTTTGCTCATTGCGTCTCAGTTTACCCAATACATCTCCACCTTTTTTGCTCATTGCGTCTCAGATTGTACCCAATATATCTCCACCTTCTTTGCTCATTGCGTCTCAGATTGTACCCAATATATCTCCACCTTCTTTGCTCATTGCGTCTCAGTGTATATCCAATATATATCCACCTTCTTCGTTCATTGCGTCTCAGATTGTACCCAATATATCTCCACCTTCTTCGTTCATTGCGTCTCAGAGTGTACCCAGTATATCTCCACCTTCTTTGTCTTATTGTAGTCGACTGGCGAGGGCGATCATGCCTCTCCACAATCTACGATCTCCTGCAGCATGTATCAGTTCTTATGCTGACACACCTTTATGCCATGCAACAAGACTGTCAAGAATCTTCTCCCTTTGTCTTCCTCTATCCATGCTCTTACAGATCTTTTAAGTGGTCACAACATGTTCCATTTTTCCTCTTCTCATAACGTGGTCGAAAAAAGATGACTGTCTCCTTCTGGTGTCTGTGATAAGTTATCTTTGGGCTCCTGCCTTTTTCAAAACCTCTTGGTTGCTCTTTTTGGCTGTTCGGGGTATTTTAAGCATTTTTCTGTAAAACCACATTTCTGAGGTCAAGAAATTGGCCTGCCTACCGGTAGTCAAGGATTCACTGCCATATTTTAAAACTGGATTCATGTAGCAAGCAAGACTTCTTTTTTAAAACTCGCAATGACGAAGATATATTGCATAAGATGTTCTTCATTCTTCATTGTAGTCGATACAGGTATTTATCCAGACATTTCACTGATATCCTTACTTTGTGTGTGTGTGCGTGTGTGTGTGTGTATGTGTGTATGTAGACACGCACACATTTTAACATTTAGTTATCAGTTATCATGAAGCTGCGCCTACAACAAACTTGAGACATATGTTATCTGTCTTACTATACAACTTTATGATAGTCACGATTCAGGTAAATTTATTTTGCCTACGTGCTTCTCACAGGTAATACACATCGTTATAGCCACTCCGTGACTCCGGTATTGAGTTACAACTAAACACAGTTTCTTGAATACAAAATATTAGAGCTTTGAAAGTAAGAAAGAACAAAACAAAAAACTGTTTACGATTGTTAGGAAGCTAATTTACATTGACTCAGATGCATGCATGGTAAATTAAACATAATAATTTAGCCGAGTCGATTGCATGCATAGTTTATCACGAGACTGGTGAATCGTGAAGATCACAGACTAGCAAACACAGTCAAGAGTAAATAGTGATTAATGTGTGCCTGTAGGCATGTCCATGCGTTTACGTGCACATGTATGTCTGTCTGTCTGTCTGTCTGTCTGTCTGTCTGTCTGTCTGTCTGTCTGTCTGTCTGTCTGTCTGTCTGTCTGTCTGTCTGTCTGTCTGTCTGTCTGTCTGTCTGTCTGTCTGTCTGTCTGTCTGTCTGTCTGTCTGTCTGTCTGTCTGTCTGTCTGTCTGTCTGTCTGTCTGTCTGTCTGTCTGTCTGTCTGTCTGTCTGTCTGTCTGTCTGTCTGTCTGTCTGTCTGTATGTCTATCTTTCTGTCTGTCTGTCTGTCTGTCTGTCGGTCGGTCGGTCGGTCGGTCGGTCGGTCGGTCTGTGTATATATCTTAATATATGTGTGTATGTATGAATAGGCCTTCTTTAAGACTACCTGAGCTTAGCACCTAGTTTCCCTAGGCTCAGTTTACTACATCGTCAATCAACAGACTGTAACTGAAGATCCATCCATGCAATAATGTCTTCTATACACCTGTATCTACCGTACCTACCTTCACCTGTGCTGTTTAGATTTTTAGGGCCGATAACTTAAGTGGGTAGTGCGAACTAAACAAGATAAGAATAGAGAGTCTATTGGTACAGGCATCTAATCCATACGAGATACTCCATACTTACCTTCAGCCCCTCGGCTGAGACCCAGCAATCTTTGGGAAATTCCTGAACGAGGGGCACCAGGAATTGAAGACATCCATTCCAATGTCCCAGAAGCAACATGAGACATATCAGGTTGAAGATCCTCATGAACTTTCCTGCTATGGCTAGAAACTGTGAGAAACAAGGAAGCACGAAATCACAGCAAAGCGGTTAGTCAGAAAAAAGTCAAGATAGACACAGCCAGACTAAACAAATGCACATAATGCAGACACGTCTACTTGCAGGCTTTTCTCACCTTGAGTTCTTCTATGGACACCCAGCAGTCTTTTGGGTAATCCTGGATCATGGGCACCAAAAACTGAAGACATCCATTCCAGTGGCCCAGGAGAAACATGAGGCATATGAGGTTGAAGAAGCGCATTACCTTGCCGGCGAACGATAGGAACTGGGGGATACAGCACACCAAAGGCTAACAATACCATTCATTTGACATGAGCTAAATCCTCTTGGGTGGAGGCACTCAGGCATCCATACATTTATCTCTATGAGTATGGGCTTTTTCTTAACCTAAGAGCTGCTTTAATTAGGGATTATGGCTGCTTTACAAGAGCTAATGTCCGATGTAGGGCGCTGGACTTACATACGTTGAGGCCCCCACCCACTCATAAATTAGGGGCCTCAGCGCGATCTTTGCCTCAGATGTGTATTTAGGCTAAGCTGCTCTCCCTTACAACATATATATCTTTTTTTAAAGTTTGATTATACAATAGTACTAGTTCATATGTAATATTACATCTATTTGCCATTCACAACAGTAATAATATTATTAAGCTTTTTAACAAGGTCTAGACCATTTCAGACCCCTCACCCCATTCTCTTGTCAGAAAATGTGTGATATTTTCTATGCTCGGTACCACTGTTTAAGTGTATCAGCCTTTTTACACGTCCTTGGAGGTAGATATCTGATAGTTACATTATAATCGACAAGACATTATACAAAGTCTTAATGAGCTCTTATTCATATCCGGTGAATTAACAAAATTATGACAGGATTTACTAATTAACAAGTAACATAATTACTAATACGGTTTACTTTTTTTTTTCTTCTTTGAGTCCATGCCGTGTGACGTTGGTAGTCACGTCTAACCAACATCTTCTGTCTCGTGTACTTTCAATCAACTCTGACACAGATGATCTTCCATGCAACGATGTCAAACTGCCTCTCCTTCCCTCCAACTTTCCCACCCTCACGATATACTCCAGTTCTCTCCTTTTTGTCATATGACCAAAGAATGTGGATTGTCTCTTTCTGATGTGGGCAATGAGTTCTCTTCCTGAGTCAGTTTCTTCCAAGATGTCTTCATTACTCTTTTTAATCTGTCCAGGGTATTCCCATTATCCGTCTATAAAATAGGTTTTCACCAATTTACTAACTGTCTATGATTAACATCCCTGTATCAATATAGGATTTGTATAGCTTTTAAGAATTCTCTATCTAGTCTCAATTGACAAACAAAGATTGCATGAAATAATCTTCATTTGGTAAACACATTGATTTACTTGTGCCTGCGCTAAATAGAGCGAAATAAAAGGTATAATACAATGACCAATCTTGACTTTTAGAGAGTGGGAAAATATAACAACAAATTCCAAGAGTTCAAGAGGTGAGGAAAAGATATTGACTTTGGAATGTACACACATTCGGAAATCCTGATGACAAGACAAATGACTTGGCCCTAGGACACTCAAAGGAATAAAGACAAACGACACAAACACACGCGCATATACGCTTATACAGAAGTAAAAGCAAAAAGACGACGCAGTTACAATTTTCGCTAGAACCCAGAGTGAGAAATACGCAAGAGAAAAAAAGATAAAAACACTTGGCATGCACACGTTATGGGAGTAAAAGAAAAAGAAAACTCTGTTTCTTAACTTGAAAGGAAGAATTAAAGTCTCAAAATGAAGATGGCAACGATGTAGAAAATTTACAATGAAAGAAAATATAACAAGGAGCTCTGATTTGACAATTCCCAACGTGGAGTGCAGTTCAGATGTGAAATCAATCTTCAGAATCAAAAATCAAACATTAATGAACAGAAAATTCCTTCGTCTACATATCTCTGGACAGTATTGTCTTCTTATTCTTATAATCCATGCATTGTTGAGTTGGTAGTCGTATCTATCCAGAACCTTTCGTTTCTTGTACTTTCAGTCAGTTCTCACGTGATTATCTTTCATGCCATGATGTCAAAATGTTCAGCACAACATCTTCTCTCTCGGTCTCCCTCTTCCTCCCTCCCCCCCACCCCCCCCCACCCTTTTCTTCTCAACATTCCCACCGGTAAGATATACTCCAGTTTTATCCTTTTCATGAAATGACCAAAGAATGCAGATTTTTTCCTTCTCATGTGGGCAATTTTTTTTTTCTTTAAGGCACCACCAATACTCTTTTTTTTTTTTTTTTTTAGATTTCAGATTATTCTCATCATTCTTCAACAAATCCACAATTCGGCAGCTTCCAAACAATTTTTCATTAATCTTTCAACTGTCCATGATTCTCTTCCGTACGTCAGGATGGATTTATACAGTTCTTGAGAATTATATTTCTCGTCCTAATTGACAAGGAAAGATTACATGGAATATAACTTATTATGAAGGGCAAACTGTTTACACTAACACAGTCCACAACAGTTGATAACAGCACTCTAACATATCCTAACAACGTGCATCCCTACTTACCTCCTCCCACTGCTGAAGTATCTGGCACACTCTAACATATCCTGACAATGTGCTTCCCTACTTACCTCCTCCCACTGCTGAAGTATCTGACACACTCTTAACATATCCTTACAATGTGCATCCCTACTTACCTCCTCCCACTGCTGAACGTATCTGACCAACCGTGATAGACGCAGAAGTCTTAGCAGGCTGAGTAGTTTAGCCAGTCGCAACATCCGGAGGGCTCGACCTGCAAGACGTAACAGAGACCCACACCTTAGTAACAGGCGTAGAGCAGACACAGTGTTCAAAATAAGGTTTTGCTTGAGGAGATGACTACAGTAACAAAAACATGCAAAACAAAAGAAGTTCTGATAAATCTACACCAGGGGGCAGCAGCAGCACATGATATAGCCCAATATAAAGAAGCAAAAAATAAATAAATAAATACAAGAAAAGAAATGTACCATAATACAGTGTAAAGTAAATAACGTAAACTAAACATCAAAGTAAAATTTGAAAAACAAAACAAACTAATGTTAAATTAGCTGCGTATTCTTTACAGTACGTTAAATTCCTCATTGGCAGGTTATTTTAAACCCATCAGGGGTCCTTATATAACATTACGGTAGAATAGAGCTTTTCGGGATTTGTAAAAGTAGGATTCTCATCCACGAAGTGGTAATCCTGAGGACTGCAATCCTGGAAGGGGAAAATTACAAAAAGAACGTTGCAGGACCGAACCACAGCATTGTTTTAGACGTTTGTGGTTTCCTGAATTATTGGCTCTAGATGCCACTGTTGAAACAAAAGCAAAGCCAACTGCTTGCAAATAGCCTTCCACTGGGATCGAACCAGACACCCCGAAATTACGAAGCACGTTCGTAATGCCTAAGCCACAGATGCCGACGACAATGAAATAGTGTAAATCAAAGTGAAGGAAAGTGTTTACAAAAGTAAAGGACAATGGTTGAGGCTGCCCTATAAGCGACTGTTGACCAATGCATGATATGCATAGATATTGTCCGCGTCTATGGCTTAGGCGTTGCCAGCGAGCTTCGTAAAGTCCCAGCTGCGGAATGTTTGTCTTGCGATGGTTTCGACAGTGGTACCGAGAGCTGACAGTACAGGTAGCAATGGCAAACTACTTAACGTAAAATTTGCCTAGAAAAATAAACAACAGTAAAAAATTACTAGGGTTGGTTCTGTAATGTCCTGTAAAGGATACGCAACTAACTAACATAGATATAAGTTTTTTTAATGTTCACATTCATCACCAAAGAAAGACTTTCAGGCGTGCCAAGAAGAGAACAACGTTCTGTAATGGATATGACTGAGTCATCATCAGATTCAATTTTTTACAATTAAATAGCGTGGGGAAGAACAATTTGCGATCCATTGCTTGATGGATGGTTAGTGCGTATCCTTTACAGGACGTTGCAGAACCATCCCTAACAGCCCCTAGCTGTTGTGTGGTTTCTCTAGGCAAATTTACGTCCAGTAGTTTGCCATTGCTCACTGGACGGTCGGCTTTCTTGATACCACTGTCGAAACCAACGCAAGGCGCGTGGCCTGCAGCTGGGATCGAACCCGGCATTTGGAAGCATTCGCATCGACTTAGCCACGAGCCGACGCTTGATGGATAGCACTGGCTTTTTGTATTCCTTGTAGTAGTAGTAGGTTGTTAATACCATCAGTACTTCTGCTAGGGTGGCCGCTTCATTCACACCATATATCACCCCCCCCCACCCCCAATCCCAGTTGTTAGGTATAACTACAGGTCAATATGAGCTTATAGAAGTAAAAAAAAAAAAAAAGATGAAGAGATGCCTGCACACTCTAGACTATTGAATGCAATGAGCAAGCAAAGTCCAAACCCGCCTTCTCCCAATGATGACAATGCCTCCTCCAAACACCAAGCTCCTGATGTGTCTGTATCTTCAGTTGACTATAGTGTTTGGTGCCTCATCTGTTCCTAATTCGTGTCTTTAATTTCATGAATGTAATCTTCTTATGCTTCTTCTTCTTAATCTCCGACTGGAAAGTTATGGTTGTTCGTCCATGAGTGGACTTTGGTCTTGTACCACAATTTGAGTTGTGCGTGACCGGTAATTGTACACAGTTGGCTTATCTGTTTTCGGGACTGCTACTCCTCTCCTCTCAGTCTCAGAAAAAAATCTAAAATCGACTGTCTGCTTCTCAAAGTGTGGGCGATGTTTGGTTTCTTTTTTAATTTGGATCCTTTTCATTACGTAAAAGGCCCTCATGGGCACCCCGTGTTTCGTTTCCACCAAGTGTATATAAAGAACTGTTTTTCGGTTCCAGAATCTTTTAGATACTTTGGCCTCGGCCAGGATTTTATAGGTGAGAGATGAATTGTGGCAAAAAAATCCAACATGTTTTTCTGTGTCAGAAACTATTTGACACTTGTCCGTACCAGTTCCTATGTTTGCTGGCCCTAGCCATTGAAACTGGCTCACGTGCGAAACTAAGTGACAGTCGCATATTTGGAGTATGTGGCTGTGACAAGGCTGAAAAACTGTCACTGACTGCTCAATAACAAAGCAATTTTCTTCAATTTTAAACATACTGAGCGTCCTTGGCCAACATCTGCGCTTGGTGGCCTTTGTCAGAGCGTGGAATCTGCGTTCACTAGGGTAGGGGATCAAATACAGCAGTATTTCAGTTGCAGTCCCTGTGGAATATTAGAGCTGCAGTTTCAATTTCAACTGCATTTAGGTCAATTTAATTTGTACGAATAGAATCATTCCAGCTCTGCTACACACGTCTTTACTTACATTCCAGCTCTGCTACACACGTCTTTACTTACATTCCAGCTCTGCTACACACGTCATTACTTACATTCCAGCTCTGCTACACACGTCTTTACTTACATAATCAATATAAATGTATAATCATAATACCATACACATGCAAGTGATATAAAACACTCAACTACAACTAGAGGCCACTCATGCAATGTTACTAAGTCTGCAGCTGTGCTGTCACAAGTAAAGGCTGTAACTATGACAGGCTGTCTTAACTCTTTCTGTACTTGCTATACAATATCTTTGAAAGTTAGAAGCCGATCGAGAGGTAGGGGGCGGTGAAACCGGGGGTTTAGGTAAATATTTGTTGTTTAGAGTAAAGGGTTGGCGGAGTGCCTCGTAAATGTTCTAGAGTTGCTAAGCTTTCCTTCACCATGGAGTATTTTACACATAGTGTTACTTCAAATATATTACTATAGTTACTTGCCACTGGCACATTATTTTTATTACCGACTTAAACAAGACGTAGGTCCTCTTAGTCTTCATTCCTGAGAAAATTTGTAAGAGGGTGGAGGTCTGGTAGGCTGAGCTTCCCTAGTATTGTCTTTATGGCGATTCCTGTGTAGAGTATTAACCATCTGCAACCAAATTTGGAAATCAACAATGATAGAAATGATAGGCCTAGCAGCCAGGATAAAGGAAAACATTTCTAGAAAGTTTTAAGGATTGGCTGTAAATATTGCCTCGAAAACTGAATATTTTGGCCATATCGAGCGTTAAAGCGGATTGAAAAAAAAATAGCAATAGGCAAGGTTCCAGGAAAGAGGGGAACTGCCGACCAGCTTGATGACGGGCAGAACATTTAAATCACATTTCGGGTTCCAAGTCAAGTTTCAAGTCACCAAAATACTTTCAATTACAGTCCTCGGTCAAGCCACTTTCTGTATCAGCTCGTGTGCAAGTCGTGCAAATGTATTTAAATTTACTAGAATAACGATAAAGTTACAATTTAAAAAAAAAATAGAATGAAGGACCCATTTGCCACACCTTTCAGGCGTATTGGGTATGTAAGGTTAGATCTGTATCATATAGACTAAAGGGCACTTTGTGGGTGATGGGGTCAGGATCAAACCCACCGCCTTTACTATCTAGGACTGTGCCTGGTATCCACTCAAGGCTGGGTCGACCTGGGAGCTATAGTCATTAAAAACAAAATCTATCTTTTGTCAGGAACCGAACCCACGACCTTCCGATCCACAGCTGAGCGTCTAGCCGGTAGAGCACGGCGGCTCCCAGAATTTAAAAAATCAATCAAAAACAGTGAAAATACAAAACCGGAAATTGCAGGACAAAAATCACTATGAAATATTCTAGAAAGCGGAAGAAGTCGAGCGAGAAAACTTGATAAATAGAAACAAAATTGATTCTGTCCTGTTTTATGTGAAGACGTTTTTAAATTGTGACGTTCGTCAGCAAACTAGCAAACTTACCTCACAGTGGCCGGCCACGAAACTCCGGTAGCACCACGTCGACGAAGCTACAAATCGAAAGTCTAGTCTCGAGTCATTCTACACGCTCTCTCCCCGTTTTGGGGGGGGGGGGGGGGGGGGGATTCAGTCACAAGTCGTTAAGAATGTGACTTAAGTCAAACTCGAGTTTAAGTGCGTGACTTGAGTCTCGACCTCTGATGTCAGGAAATGTCATGAAAAGTAAAGGCAGCCTGACAACATCAACCATCTAGTTCCGGTGGGTTTATAATGCTATTGGCCTATCTCTTGATTTCCGATGCGTTAAAAGCGTGAACAAGCTTCTTTTATTTACATCCAGGCAGTTAAACGTTAATTGCGTATCCTTTACAGGACGTTGCAGAACCAGCCTCAACATTTTTTTAGTTGTGGTTTTTCTAAGCAAATTGTTAAGTTCATTAGTTTGCCAATGCTCACTGAACGGTCAGTTCTCTGTGCCACCGTCAAAACCAAAGCAAGGCAAGTCGTCAGCAGCTGGGATCGAATCCGGCACTTCGGCATTACGAAGCGCGTTCTCAACGCCTAACCCACAGACGCCGACCACGCGGCAGTAGTATCAGATAAAGAAATAACATGTTTAGACATAACTGGTCCACAGGCATAAAGAGTTAAAACTAAATAAGGTAAATTAAATATATAGATTCTATAAGTGATTATACTGAATCTGGTTTCCTTACGTCTGTAAAATGTACGTCTTGAACATAAGTCGGACGGATACAATAATCTGTCGTAAGTATTTATAAATTCTCCAGTTACTAATTATATTACTAAGCCTGACGTGTTTGCTATTTATCCATATAAAAACATATTTATATTTTATATTTTGTAGTTTCTTTGTTTTTACCCTAGACACGTTAAGCCGAATAATCTCTGCAGTAACAAAACAGAAGCTAAAGACGGGTCAAGAGATGGGTTTAACAAAGCTTTGCGGGATGCAAACAATTACAACATATGGCTATTGATTTCTAGAAGAAACATCCACTAGACAAGAACTCGTGAATAATTTTCACCTGCGGTCCATGGGGGTAAGATAAGTATTTCGTGGACCGGCGGACGGTTACGATATAAACATATACAAATCTAGGCATTTTGTTTAGGAAATCATATTTTACAAAATTACAATGCAACACAGCTGCTTTTATGTTAGGGGGGGGGGGGGGAAATTACATGTATGGTTGAATGATTTGTATTGTTTACAGTCGAAGAGCTGGAATAACTTCTATTCAACGTTACTGTTTTGTTTAGCCCGACTCTCTAGCGTAGTTGGCTAAACCGGATTGCGCGGTGACCGGGTGACGAACTCCTTGTGGTCCGGGTTCACTCTCGGTTTTGTTTGCACTGTAGCCACTACTTAACTGGTTGGGGGAGGGAGTTCAGATCTTGATAAATATCCCTTGACCGATTCTAGTCAGTACGGAGTGGTTATGGGAGGGTTAGGAGCGCTAGCTAGTTTCTCAAACGGGAGATCCAGGTTCGAATCCCGGGTAATGTTGTGGATATTGTTGTGCCAAGGGAAAAAATAAAACCAGTCCCTAATGACAACATTAGCAATGCAGGCCTCAATCCGCAGGTTCAAAGACTCTGCCTGCACCGCAATTTTTTTTTTTTTTTTTTAGTATCCAGAAGCCATGAGTTGTTAACCCTTAGGCTCGGTATTATGAATATTGCAACCTTTCGGTATTGATTCCATGATAAATACCGTAAATATGGGAGAAATGTGGCTTCTCTGCCTACCCCCCGGGAGCGAACCCGGACCACAAGGAGTTCGTCACTCAGTCACCGCGCAATCCGGTTTAGCCAACTACGCTAGAGAGCTGGGCCGCAAATTTGGTAAATACAGGCACTAATGGTAGTTTTTAGCAGATTCTAGTCCATTCTCGTTTGTTGAAAAACATGGTACCTGACAACGTGCAATGGTTGGTACAGACTTCTTGCTAAGAATGTTGTTACCGTACGGTATTCTTGGCACGCCAATTAACTTTCTAGTGATAACTACCCTAGATGCTTTTTTCGCACAAAAGCATTTCCTCTTACCCACTATAGGCTGTGTCGACTAGGAAACCTTGGTCGATTTAAAACCTTGGCTTAGATGAGGATTCGATCATCATCATCAGCGAACGGGTCCTCCACTGACTCGCCTGTAGACGACTGGGGACAGTATTTGGGTCTCCTTTGATTGCATGAACACTGCAAGGGTCCCTTTCAGGGCTACTTGGTGGCCAGCAATGCAAAGCCATTTTATACAACGCACATAGCCTAGTCACAATTATAACCTAAAACTAACCCTTCAAGCATGCTGGTTGAAAGTGATTATTTTTTTTCTTACAAAAACAAGCCAAGCGGTTGTATTGACCCAAAAGACATGGTAATTAAAAAAAATCAACCACATGGATAGGTATTTAAACCACAGGCACAACTGGCATATGTGATAAATAATTCAGCTGTTTGCTTTGATCACTGCCATGAGCTCCATAGCCAGACTTCTTGTAGTCAAGGCTCATGCACCAGAACCTTGCTTCAAAGTTCAAACTCCCACTTGAGCCGTAAAAGCCCAAGAGTTTCTCACGTGGCCAACCACAGACCCATCTGTGTAAATGACAGCGTCCCCCTCTAGAGAATTCTCATATTGTGTAACATGAGATATAATATGTTAAATCTCATAAAAGCGAGTTGCGCAATTTCACTTTTAACACAGTTGTTTGGAATGAGATGTCTGGTTTTGATTCTGATTCTCCTCAATAGATGACTGGAATAACAAACTAATTTTCTCGTTGCAATGGAGTACCCACTCATTTATTTCTGTAAACAGAACTCTTTGACATTTCGGTGGCTTCTTTTGTTTACGTAAATTGTGTTCTTAGTTGTGATGAAATATTGTCTATGATACGCTTATGGTTGTTCTGTATTATCAGCGTTCGGGCATAACAAGGTCTATGATAAATGTCAAATACACACACACATGAATATATATGTATACGCACACACACATATATATATATATATATATATATATATATATATATATATATATATATATATATATATATATGTAAATCTTATGTCCCCTTCCATCAACTAACAATCTCTCTCTCTCTCTCTCTCTCTCTCTCTCTCTCTCTCTCTCTCTCTCTCTCTCTCTCTCTCTCTCGGTCGATCAGCCTATTTGTATGTTCATTTTTCTAACATTTCCATGATTTTTATGACAAAACTGACAGTTGTTTTGAGTTCCTCTCTAGCTGCATTCAACTTTGAGAACGTTAGGTGGAGTATTCAGCCACTAGGCGAGTATTCACTTTTTAATATGCTGTTCACGGTGCAGTCTTACAGGATGTGTTCTGTGGTTTGTAAACAGTCCATATGGACATAGACTGAACTACTCAGACGAAGACTGTACATTCGCTTGATGAGCTTATTATGTCCTGTCCTGTCGCGTAAAAAAAAAAACCTCTACTTACCGGCCAAGTAAGTGGTAGCCACCATCGGCTTGATTCTGTTCCCTTTTGGTGGCTCTTTTTTATCTTTTTAAGTAAGTGACTGCATTGTCTTTCTGTTTACATTCTCGCCCTTTCTTGGCAAATTTATCCACCGTTTTACTTTCTATGGTACAGAGGTTTGACTAAGTCGTCACCTTTCAAGTCGAAGTTGAGTCCCAAGTCACTGCCGCCAAGTCCTAATTCAAGTCTCAAGCCACCAACAATGCTTTCAAATCGAGTCCCGGGATTCAAGTCTCAAGCCACCAACACTACTTTCAAATCGAGTCCCGGGATTTAAGTCTCAAGCCACCAACACTACTTTCAAATCGAGTCCCGGGATTTAAGTCTCAAGCCACCAACACTACTTTCAAATCGAGTCCCGGGATTTAAGTCTGAAGCCACCAACACTACTTTCAAATCGAGTCCCGGGATTTAAGTCTCAAGCCACCAACACTACTTTCAAATCGAGTCCCGGGATTTAAGTCTCAAGCCACTAACACTACTTTCAAATCGAGTCCCTGGATTTAAGTCTCAAGCCACCAACACTACTTTCAAATCGAGTCCCGGGATTTAAGTCTCAAGCCACCAACACTACTTTCAAATCGAGTCCCGGGATTTAAGTCTCAAGCCACCAACAATGCTTCCAAATCGAGTCACATCGTGTTTAAAATCATGTGGACTTCGTAAATATTTATTTAAATTTACTAGAGTAAAGATAAAGATTGATAAACAATGGCGGAAATACAAAACCGGAAAGGCAGAGGAAAAGCACTCACTGAACTGTATATAAAAACAGAAGTCGAATTCCAATGCTTGATAATGCGAAACGTAATTTATAGTGTCCTGTTTTATATAAAGAGCTTTTAAATTGAGACATTGATCATCAAACTTTTCAGTGGCCGGTCGCGAAGAACGAACGAGAAGTAAGTTATCAAACTACAAGTCATTACCCGGCTTGCTAGCGGAGTTGGTTAAACCGGACTTCGCGGTGATCAGGTGATGAACTCTTTGTGGTCCGGGTTCACGCCCGGGGGTAGGCATAAAATCCAGATTTCTCTCAGATTTACGGTACCTATAATGGAATCAAAGCCAAAGGGTTGCGATATCCATAGTACCGAGCCAAAGGGTTTACAACTCATAGTTTCTGGATAAAAAAAAAAAAAAAAACTACAAGTCGTAAGGACAAAACCCCAAGTGAGGCAAGTGAGGCCCAAACAGAGATGGCAGGGGATAATGGAGTTGGTAGACTACCACTGAGACTAACTCACCAAATCCTCAAAGCATGTATGGCAGCGTATGTAGAGATCTCGTTGTACAGTGAGATAAGTTCCCGGTCTTAACCGCCCACTAAGTGAAACAAGTTCAGATGTATTTTGGGTTAAAGTAAAGTTCATCTTCCCAAATAGAGTAGGTCACTTTTCATTTACAAGTTTGTGGGGCTGGTCGACTTTCCTGAACGTTACGGGTGTGTCTCGCACTGTTGTTTGCCCTCTGTGATGTCTTGCATTTACGTTTTCATTTCGAGACATAGAATGCATGTGGCATAGGTTGCAGCATTTTTTAGAGGAGTTGTGTTAGGGCCAGTTTCTTAATATTTTTTAAGTGTTAAAAGCGCTGGTGTGTTGAAATATATAACAAGCGATGTCAACTGTATCGCGGAACACCCGGTAACCTTGTGCCTAGGGGACAGGTTCGGGAACTACCAATCAGAAGTGAGCTAATGTGTATATCGGCATGGCGTGGGAGATTACCGTTGCATGTTCCGTCCTTTGACCGTGAGTTCTACAGAATGGCAATACACCAGTAAAACCATAAATACATCACAAGTTACACGCTGAAAACATAATCACATCGTCTAGGCTAGAAACTAAAAGACACAAGTGCTACTGACAACAATACATTAACTGATATATTCACAAACAAGCTAATTGTGCAGCAATACCAAAATAACTAAGCATAACCATTACGTATCCCAAACCAACAACTATTTACCTAGCATTTATAGCAATTATACCTAAGGAGTAATATTCGATACCAAACTACCTGAATGTTATTACCTCCAGCTATGTTATTATCAATCAATTTAGGTTTTACCCCAAACATAGTTATACAGCTTGCAGTGTGTGTACTCTGTCAACCTAAGAGTAGAGAATGCGGTATAACGTTCTATAGATCATAATGCTGCCTTGTTAGACACGAGAGCGTTGTTATGAAATTAATGTCATAGTACAGATTACGTGGCCGTGGAGAAGTGGATATAATAGATAACAGATGCCTCACGTTTGTCACTGAAGTTGTGTTTTCTTTTGAAAAATATGTTAACTCTTTCTGCTCCTAATTTCAATTTGAAAGATAGAGTAAACAAATGAATGAATCAAGATCTGACAACAATGCACTCGGGGCATTCTCACATGAGTTGTTGCCATGTCCTCAGTATACAAAGAGAAGTTTCCACTTTGATGGTCCCAGCTGTAACATAATTAAAAGTTCGTCAGCCTTTACCGTGAATATTAAAAACCGGTCAGATCGTCTGCCCTCTGCGCATTCTTATGTGATTCAGTCATTTTATGTTGGATACTCTTGTCTATTCTCGCACCGCCCACTTGATCCGGGACTACTTTCAAAGCGTCCGTTTTTTTATAAAGTAGCTCGCCGCCCAAAGGGTCAGAACCAGTTAATTTATCAGCCTGCTAACTACTACACCCACATTTCTGCATTCTACTAAGTAAAAAAAGTAAATGTCCCTTTGTCACTCCTTAAGGCGTATAGGGTATATAGGGCTAGACCAATATTTTATAGACCAATCGGCACAAGATGAGTGATGTGGTCAACATCCTGCTGGCCGCGTATACTTCCCAGGACAGCACCCGATACCAACTCTAGGCTGGGTCGACCTAGGAGCCAAGGTCAGTTTTGAAAAAAGTCCGGCCCCGACAGGAAGCGAACCCTCGACCTTCTGATCCGCAGGCGAGCGTTTAGCCGCTACGCCACGGCGACTCCCCTTAATTCTACTGTCTACATATTTCGGTTTGACGAAGTAACGCAATAAATCAAATAAGGCAAAAATAATTAAACTGATAATTAGAATTATCGGATAGTGGGGCCTTTGTAGAACGTCGCTCTCATAACGGTAATCCGGAAATCCACAGTTTCTCTCCAACTTGTACTCTTGTAAACTTTCATGCACCGAGTGTTCTTGATATCCTCTGTCCATCGTCATACTGTTAGACTGCTGCCTGTTCTTCTAGGAAACCTACCTTTCGCTACCGTTATCTCAAAACTACTATGGAGTTTATTATGGCCGAGGTGTTTCAGTTTCCAAGAAGTAGTGGTCTTTGAACCAGTACTTTTTGATTACCATATTGTATAGAAAGCCAGTATTTTTTCCTTTCCTTTAATGATGAGCCTATAAGCATCTCCTTGTAATACTCAGGTCCCCCGCCCCCTCCCCCTTAAGCAATGGGCAGTCAGGTGTGGTCAAACTCCGACTAGTCTGCTTTAGGAGTGTTTCCTTCAAATGCAACTGCCTGAGAGGCGAGGAACCAGCAGTCTGCATACACATATACCGGTTCTGAATATCCGATTGGCACACAAAGCTGAAGTTGCGGACAGGACCAAGGACCAGACGTGGATGAACAACAAAAACTTTCTGCTGAGTTTACAGCCAGTAACTGCTACCAAGAAGAAGAAGATCCCAGTCTGTCTACCATTCTGTTTGTCTCCCTGTCCGTCTGTCTAGGACTAGGAGACCATTATAACACCTTAACGGTCTTGGTAAATTACCATTTCCTCCGTACAGCCCAAGCCATTAAACTCTAATGCAGTGGTTCTCAACCTTCTTAACGCCGCGACCCTTTAATTCAGTTCCTTATGTTGCGGTGACCCCCAACCATAGAATTATTTTCATTGCTGCTTCATAACTTCAGTGAATATGTGTTTCCGATGGTCTTAGGAGACCCCTGTGAAATGATCGTTGGACCACCAAAAAAAAAAAAAGGTCGCGAATCACAGGTTGAAAACCGCAGCTCTAGTGCAATAATACGCATCTCAGTTTAATGTTCTTTGGCAAGAAAAAGAGGTCAGTACGAAGGCATAGTTCACTGATGACTAAATAGATTTATTTGGAAGGAAGGGTAAAGCATATCGGTTAATGGGGAAAAAATGTAATGATTATACAAAGAATGCTTTTTATATTTTACAACTAATACTACTGTTGTTGCTACTACGGCTACTACTGCCTATACTACTGCAAGAAGAAGAAGAATAAGAAGAAGAAGAAGAAGAAGAAGAAAATGATGATGATGATAATGATGATAATGATGATGATGAACAGAAGAAGAAGAGAAAGAAAAAGAGGAAGAGAAGAATCATTAGCATTAGCGATGATATTATTATTATTATTATTATTATTAATATTATTATTATTATTATTATTAGTAGTAGTAGTAGTAGTAGTAGTAGCAGTTGTTTTCGTCATCGTAAAAGTAGAAGAACTAGAAATAGTTTTGCTGTTTGTGTGAAAAGATATGGTATAAATATAAATGAGAGGTGCAGGAGTCGAGCAAACACAGCAACACATAAAATATTCACGAACAACCCTAGTGCGAATTGTTCTTAAGCAGTGGATAATGCTGCTTGCCATTTCTTCAGTTCACATCGAAGACTTCAGGGCAATAGGAAATCTTAGCAAGATCATCATTCGAAAAGAGACAGAGGCTTCTACTGGAAATTAATAATTCATGTAGCGGCATGCACTTACTTTCTAAAACCTGTCCTTTGGGTCGATTTCAACAACACGTTTGTGTCGTTAAATGGAGCACACGCTGAGTTCTTTATTTATCATAGTCTGATCTGCTATATTTGCAGAAAAATACTGAATTAGGCATTGATATAGAACATAATTATAGTGATTCTGCCTGTATTAAAATTAGAAAATATTTACATACGGTGCACTGACTAATTAACCACGGTGAGAATAAAAAATAGTCGAAGCTTAATTTGTTTTAATATGTTTGAATATATATGTACACTTGGAGCAGCCGTGGTGTAGCAGCTAGACTCTTGCCTGCGGATCGGAAGGTCGTGGGTTCGGGTCCTCCTTAGCGTTGAATATCCTCCAGAATCCCTATTCACAAGCCCCCCCCCCCCCCTCCCCCTCGCCCGCCCCGACCCTCCCCCCTTTTTTTTTCTCCGTTAAATGATTCGTTCAGTGTAGGGATTCTCTGTGTTATCACCAGTACGGACAGCTGATAAGAATTGTCCGCCTGTGTTGCCGTTCGCAAGTAACTCTGTAGCTACAGCGACGTTCCTCCATTTATCCCAGAGTGTCAACTCTGGTACCGCTAAATTTCCTCGACAGGAAGGACTAGTATGATGTCAGTAAACGAGCATATTATCTTATGTAATTAAGAATATTCCATCCTGAGTTTAGGATAAAATTGATAACTACTTATCAATATCTCAGTCTCCAGTCTATATCTAACAGCCAGCTTTCTCTTTATGTATGGCAAACATCTAGCATTGAAGTAACCAAAAAGTAATGGTTATTATATTGTATATGACATCAGAAAAGAACATCCCGCCGATAAAAACGTGTATTTGACAATCTCATTACGTCTAGATAAACCTGCTAAAAACACAATTTCTTTAAAAGGTACAGTTCACATTTTTAGTGGCCACAGCGTCCATCTGCAGGTTTTTCCTGCATGATTGAAGGCATTCTTGGGTCTCATTTCAAGGGGGATTATCCGCTTGTCAACACACCAGCCACGTTAAAGAAGATTGATAGGGAGACAATTTCTCGTTTGAGCAGACACTGTTTTCTCTACGCGAACCTGGGTATGCCTTCTCCGTTTTTGTCCGTTCTCAAGACCAGCTTTATTACTGTACAGCTAAACTAGAACTGTGGATGAAAAAAATATAGTTTTGGTCACTATTTCAGCAGCGCGTTGGGCGTTAGTTCACAGATCTCCACGCAGTTCGGCTTTACAGTAAATGTTCTCTCCTTGTGGGATGCAATTTTGCGCTTGAAGCCCCAGCCTGGCTTTTGCCAGGAGCCCTTAATATTGCTGGGCCACAAATGTGGCCATAACCGCTGAAAGAGGTTTTTGGGACTCTCCATGGGTGATCCTCATCCGCATGGTGGCACATTGTGTCACTGGGTGTTTTCGTTTGTGTGATGTCCTGGTGGGGTACAATAAGCAAGCAAACATGTTCGGCGTTATCATATTCACTGAGAAAACAGGAGCTCACGTGGATACACTGTTCGGGATATGCAGGACTACTAGGAAATGCAAGAGAGGATTTTCTGGCTACAAAAGCAATAGCAATGAGACACTCTTTCATTGAATATTAGGAGAACGAAAGAAATGGTTATACCAAAGAAGAAGATAACTCCACGATGTGATATCTCAATTAAAGGAAAAAGACTTAACCAAGTCAATAAATTCAAATATAGATGAACAATTATATCATCAGATGGAAAATATGTGACAGAGATTAAAAGCAGAGTAGGTCAAGCGAAAGCTACATTTCAGAAAATAAAAAATATGCGATAAATCGCTCTCATTTAATGTCAGAAAGAGGGTGCTAAAATGTTACATAGAAATTGTTCTGCTGTATGGCAGAGAATCTAAAGTGTCAGTGAACAAATAAGGAAACATTTGGAAGCCATCTCTATGGTTTCTGAGACGAATGTTACGAATGCCTTGGACGGCCAGAGTAACTAACAAAGATCAATTGAAAGAAGCTAATGAAAGTAGATCTAAATATACAACAATAAGAAAGAGACAAACACGTTCTTCAGCCACATAATGAGAAGAGAGACACTGGAGAACATCGTGACAACTGGAAAGATCAGTGGAAAAATGGGTAGAGGCAGACCAAGAGAGGTGATGCTGGATGGGCTGAAACGATGACATGGAGGAATATCATCAAGAGAGCTGTTCCAGGCAAACAGGGATCGTGATTTGTGGAGACGCTTGAGCGCCTACGCCAGTTGGCTGGGCACATGATGATAATAATAATGATGATGATGATAGAGACACTAGTACTGGTAAAAAGAGACATTCTGAAGACTATTTTATGCACGAGTGTTAATAGAAGACACGAGGTTACATGAAAGCCTTTAACCTTCCCCACCCCAACCATGAAAACAAAAAATGTGGATTGGCCTCAAAGTGCATTAATACGCTGGATCCGGCGCCCTTGCTGGCTTGTCATCTGATAAGGGGTTGAGAATTGGAAACGCATGCAGGTTCCTCAATAATTCTACCTGTCTGAAATCTTTTCTTTCTTTCATTATTTGATTTGTACTCGTCTTCTCAAATAATGCTTACTCACATTAATATATAAGTTGCAAACGTCTGAACTGTTCGAAAAAGTATCTATACACTTCTAAATAAAGCTGATAATTAGATAATAATTTAAACAAAATGTAATGGATTTTCCTACTACATGTATTGTGGTTGATAGTATTTTAGACCTGCACATTTCTTAAAATGGCACATGCAACAAACTCAGGTCCAGCACACTACGCTGGGTAACAAAGTCGGGCCCAGTATACTGTGACTGGACGTTTGTTCATGCGCCTTCACCTTTCAGTCGGGTAAGTCTTAAGTAACAGGGGTGTCAGGATGGTGCGACGTTGTAATGCGTCAACGGTCTTACCGGCGAGGACGCGTCCTGTATATCACAGGATGTGAGAGTTTTTAACGACTTAATAACATGTACAACTGGCCCCCCACCCCCAACACCCCACCCCCTCCCACACACCTACTGAGCCTAGATCCCATGAGAGAATGCATTCTACACCCCGTGGTTTCATACTTCTTAACATTTTGCGGTGACCCACAGCTATGATATACCAGCAACCATTGATTCTCCTAACGAGTAAAAACAAAATGTCAGCGGCCGCTGGTCACAGAACAACGGTTAACACTGAATGCAGAAAGCTTTCTGAAGACAAAGTACACCGGGGTACCATTCTAACGTAGAACAAGATGAATTAGCATCATTGACAGTCAGCTAGTGTGTAGCTGGGCCTGACTTCGTTAGTAGTTTATTTAAAATTTTATATTTCCGTGCAAAGGTTATTTCAACAGTCCTACTTGCATCTTTATCATTTTTATTTGCTTAGACTAAGGTTTCGGATAAAGAAAAGTTCAGTGAGATTAGACGAAGCCATTTGCAATGACATGAGGTCAATACTGCAACCAGTGAACTGGTAGCGATCTGTTAGTACCCGGTTAACTGAACCAACATCAGACAGGTGATCGATATTTAGAAGAACATGGCTGTCACCGCTGCCGCTCAGCTATAAGCTTGTGAGAAAGGTTGTCTAAGATTGTGTTCAGCAGGGACTGCTTGGGAGATGTTGTCTGGGTTAGTGAGACCCTGTGGGAAATATTGTCTGTTTAGTAGGAACTACGTGGGAAAATGTTGTCTGGTGTACTGGGGCTATGTGGAAAAGTTGCCTGGATGAGGGACTGTGTGGCATGTGTTATCCGGGTTGGTAGAGACTGCGTTATAAATGTCTGGTTTATTGTAGACTATGCTGCAATTGTAGTAAGGTTTAATAAAGATTGTGTGGGAAATGTTGTCTGGTTTGTAGTGGGGACTGTGTATGAAAGGTTGCCTGATTTAGTGGGGACTGTGTGGGAAATTTACCTCGCAAATCGAGTGCAAAATAGTCTATAAATATATAATTATACTCTTGGTTGGTGGGGTTAGCCCGATGCTCCACAGCGTTAAACTTTTTTTGTTATTTTTTTTTTTTTTTATTTTTTTTTTTGAGATTTTAATTTACGAAGTGTCGATCGATTCTAATAAAAGCAAAGGAAATTAAGCTCCACAAGAGAATAACCATCACACGTATGGTATATGCCCTGTGCCCGTTTAAACCTAAACTCCAAGCAATACAAATTAATAGTCTTCGAAAGCGTTCGTGGTAGAGCAATAAAGTATAGTTATCTTGTTAGAAACGAAGCATTACACCAAAAAATACACACAGAGAGGTTTTGGATTTCGTTAACGGGGCGTTGCAGCTTTACATTGTTGTTGCTGTTGTTTATGATGCTGTTCGTGTTGTTGTGGTTATTTGATGACGTGTGGATATACAGCAGAATAGTTTGCATTGCGTAGAAAAAAAAATACCAGTTTATTGCAGAGGTTCTAGATAAACTGCGAATGGAAAAAAATTACAATAATTAAGGCAGAGAGAGAGAGAGAGAGAGAGAGAGAGAGAGAGAGAGAGAGAGAGAGAGAGAGAGAGAGAGAGAAAGAGAAAGAGAGGGGGGGGGGAGAGAATATAAATATTTAGACAAACAAACATTAAAAGACATAACTCTCTTTATATTCTATACTGGAGGAAACGTCGAAAGCAGAGTAGAAGAGATACAAATGGAAGAGAAACATCAAGAGAGGGATGAACATCAGTTTGAGATGGTGTACTACAAAGACCTGATATCATATATAAATGGAATGTGCGCCTTGCTACAGAAACAAGTGTAATAAGAACACGACCAACTAGGCAACCTAGAAACGTCTTCATTGGACATGTCTATGGTACAGCTTGAAATCACCAACTATGGAATATGGACAGAATTAATCTCAAACCAATGAAATGGCACCATAGGTTACATAAATTTATATTAACCAAGCATAGGTCGAATAACAAACACAGCAACGATTTACAAACACGGTAGACCGTAAATACTTTGACTAGAATACAAAGACGTTTACGAAAGAGATTTGATTTGTAGGTTCGATTGCGTTACACGTCTTTTGGCATTAATAAACACAGGAGGGACATACAAAGACAAGAGACAAAGAGTGTTGGAGATCGATCAGAGACAACATTTATTGACTCTCAAAACAGTGAACTTTTCACATGTACTACACCAGCAACCATAGTATGGGGCAAAGGTCACGCATCAGAAGTAACCCAATTTGTGTGGAAAAAAAAAAAAATTAAAACTACAAAGTGCATCTAACAACTGCCATCATCATTAGCCTCGTCGCGTCTTTCTTCTATAAGATATACTTTCACATAATCTAAAGCGAGCAATCGATGGAGTGCAAAGTGCTTCCTTTTTCAGTGTGAAATCAATTCTAGAAAAATTTGAAATCGTTGTTACTAAAAGTAGAAAAGCTATAGATTTCACCTCAATTCAAAGATAGGAACTCTGTTGTTAGTTCATTATTTGGAAATACCGGAGGCTGATATAGACAGTGGATGCGTGATGATTGAATTATTGTCCCTAGACCAGCGGTTCTCAACACGTGGGTCGCGACCCTATTTTTGGGTCGAAAGACCCTTTCACTTGGGTAGCTTAAGACTATCGGAAAACAGAAATTCATTGAAGTTATGAAGTAGTAACGAGAATAACTGTACGTTTGGTGGTCGCCACAACATGAGAAACTGTACTAAAAGGACGCGGCATTAAAAAGGTTGAGAACCATTGCATTAGACTCTTACTTTATGTGTCACCATCGATAAAACACAAGACAAGCAAACCACTTCACTTTTGAATTCTACCGACATAATTGTATGAATGTCATGAAAATGCGAGCCTCTAAGTCATTATTAAAAAAGCTAAATATAAGATCAAATCTGAGAAAAATATTTTAATATTTCCAGATTTTCTTACACAAGGTCGTCGAGAATGATTGTCTAGATTTCGAACTGTTACATACAATGTAGTAGTTAATGAACATTTTAACACGCCACCCCCCCCCCCCCCCCCCCACCACACACACACACACACACATAGTAAATTTTTTTTTATAGTAACAGTTTCAAATCCTGACAGTCACTCTCTATGACCCTCTACAGATAGAAGTGACTGGTCGAATGGTAAGAGCGCTTAGCTCTTATGTAGAAGACTCAGCTAGGATTCTCGGTTTGGACCGTCCACCCTTCCTGGAGAACAAGACTGCAGGTCTTTAAAAGGGCCGCTCAGTATCATCATCATGATACTAGAGCAAAATAGTTCGGAGCCCTTAGTAGGTCCCTACTTTCCACAGCACAAGATTTCACGCCCACCCCCAATTGGAGAACCATGACCATCTCACTGGCATCACCACCTCTAAGTAACAACACTCAACACTATGAACATAAAGAAATGCACAATAACCTGGCCCGCAAATGTGACTGTAGTCATAATGGCAGTTATGATATTGGCAGTGACTAAACATACAACAGCAATAAAGACAAAGAGAGAGTAGAAGACGGTGTATTGATTATATGATTTTAGTCAGACCCTCATTTCCACTAGGCCAACATATAGGGCAGCCATGGAGACCAAAATGACTAAGAGGACGGGAGAACATGCTACACGAATATAACAATGTTGTACTTCAGGAGTACATCTATATGAACCTTAAGATTCAAAATTAAGTGATGTTATATGGTCAGACCCATCATGTTGCAACATTTGATGTGATCCAGATCAATTTCGGAATGAACGACACTGACAATTTAAATAGAATAAGAGCAGTTAAGGCATAGCGGTAGTGGTGACAGTCTTGGTACTTGCCTGGGACAATCAGAGGACAACAATGTGACTCAATAGGACCGAAACATATTAGGACCTCACAACAGGAGGAGACGGACACCCCCCCCCCCCAGCCCTCCCCCTCCCAGCTTCCCTCCCCTCTCGAAAGCGACAAGGACTTCAAGGACAGACGACAGGACACAATACCGCAGGATGAATATTACCACACAAAATATAAGGAGAAACAGTTAAAAAAAAATTAGGACAAGTAAAGGGCCCTTTCCCTCGCCTTCAGTACTGGCATATAGGGCAAGACCTATATTTTATAGACTAATCGATACCTGCTGGGTGACGTGGTCATTATCACGCCAACCGCTTTTACTTCCCAGGACTATTCGTGGTACTCACTCAAGGCTGGGTCGACCTGGCAGCCAAGATAAGGAGACATCCATAATCATAAATAACATTCATACTAAGACACTGCAAGCACAGCCCAGAAGAGGGACAAGCAAATCCGAACCCCTATTAGGACCAAAGGATCATCACAGCGGACCCAAACATGTTCAGAAATGACAATATCAAATACAAAATCGGATAAAAGTCACAATACACTGGTTAAATTTTCATTTGCTATTGTGTCTACAATGTTTTATTTAACAGTCACGTTGGCGGCCAAGGTTAGTGTTCATTTCTTTATTTATTTCGACAACTAGTAAAAGTAAACTTTTGCTGGAGTTATTGGAACTGGCGCAACTATAACCAAACCATATTTTTAAATGAAGCTGTCTTCAGCAGTGTTGAACGTGGTTGACATTTTGTTTTCTTTTAGGAACGAACCAAAAATCGCGTTAAAGGGATCATTATTTTTTTGTTTTTTGTTTTGTTTTATAGTTTGGGGCACACACACACACAAATTCCTAACTGCGCAATCCGTGACGATATAACTAACCAAGCAGTATAAAATCATCAAATTCCTGACTCCTTTGCTAATTTAAAGTTAGTTGCGTATCTTTTACAGGAAGATGCAGCATCAACACCAGGTTTGTGTGTGTGTGTGTGTATGTGTGTTTGTGTGTGTGTGTGTGTGACTGCACTAGGAAATTTTTTCTTGAGTAGTTTGTCATTGCTTTCTAAAAGGTATGTTAGTGATACCACTGTCGCAAGGTGGTCTGCTGTCAAATCACTCACAGCTAGGATCGAACACGGCATACAGGAACTACAAAACGGGTTCGCACCGCTGAAGCCCCAAATGCCCTTACCACTCTTTAAAAAAGGGAGGGAGGGGTTGCACATACTCATAGTAAAGCTAGACAGGAAAAACAAAAGCCATTACGTTTGACGCAGTTAACATCTCTTAGCTAAAACACTTGGCACAAAGAAACCAGACCACAGTTATAACCGAAACTGCTCACAGTAGGTTGAACGTGGTCGACCTTCTAATTCTTATTTCTTTTAAAATGGACATGAACATGGACAGACAGACAAGCATATTTAAAAAAAAAAAAATTATAGATTGTACTATCTGTTCAAAAATTTAGTATAGAACTATTTTCTCGTCATTGGCACATAAAGCATACTGTGCTAAAGAAATATAGTTATGCACAATTCGGCACTCGGAGGGGTCTCGTCAAAATCGCACCGGCCACCTATACTTTCCAGGTAATTTCTTTATTGACGCTAGGTAGACCAGGTAGCCATAGATCAAATATGAATATTCGCTCGTGTATGTGCAACTGACATCCTACCATATATTTTTTTTTTTGAACAGTTCCTCAGTTCGATTGTACCACATTAGGTGTTAATACCACGATATCGTTAATTCAAATATGTTTTAAAGAAGTCTCCAACATCTGCAAAACCATAATCTGTGTTTCAAGCGATTCTTTGATTCCCGTAATAAGTTACAGACAGGTATCGCTTTATTGTGGTTTAAAGACCATCATCAAGTGCACTGCTGAACGGCGTGGGCGATCAGTCTTCTTCTTCTGATTTTCTAGCCCCCAATGGAGCACAGACCCTCAACCAACTCACGCCAAGTTGTTCTATCCTTTGCTATCGCATGCAGCTCTTCCCATGTCCTCCCTATTATTCTAACTTCATTCTCCAGCTCCCTTCTCCATTTTCTTTTTTGGCCTTCCTTTATTCCTTTGCCCCTGTGATTTCCAATGCAAAGATATTCTAGTTATACTGTTCTCCCGTTTTCTTAGTGTGGGTATTATCCAACGCCAGCGTCTTTTCTTCGCCTCTTGGTCCACTGAAGCTTGCATAGTTCTCTCTCTAAACTCTACATTAGTAATTATATCATACCATTTAATTCCCTCTATTCTGCACAGGCACCAGTTAATTAATGTCTGTAGTTTATTAGTAATTGCCTTAGTTGTTCTCAATGTTTTAGCCTCATACAAAAGTACATGGGCGACCATGCTTTTCCAAAATCTTCAACGGCATGTTTTAGTTCTTGTGCTGATACCCTTTCATGCTATGACACAAGGCTGTCAAGAATCTTCAGGCCTTGTCTTTCTCTGTCTCTCTTTTATTGTTGTTTTTTATCCACAGATCTGTCCAGTTCCCAACATGCTCCAGTTTCTTTTTTCTCATAATGTGACCAAAAATTGATGACTGTCCTTTTATGAAGTCTGTGATGAGTTGACAAACGCCTATGACCAGCACACACAACGGACAGTTCTCCTAATTTACAGACAAAATGCTTAAAAGTCACGGTTTCAATTTTTTGTTTCAGACGTGCCTTCTGAGCGTGATTTGATGAAATATCAGAGGATTTTAAACTGCTAGAACTGGAGGCTGAGGGACTAGGCACTTTGTGCCATCCCGCCAAAAATGTAAAGGGTAGGGTGGTGAGAGTGGGGGGGGGGGGGGGGGGAGGGGGCAAAGCTCTCATATTACAGGCACTGAATATTTTATAATATTAAAAAAAAATGACGGGTTGTGTGTTCAAAGTGGTGGGGAGGGGGCGAGGGGGGGGAACTGGTATCTCCTTACACATAATTACACTATGCCATAAAAAAAAATATGCAAAGCCCTAAAACTTCATAAACATGGACAAAGAATTTGCCATTACTACGCTGAGCTTTTTATTTTCTTCGCACAGTCTATAATAGGAACAAAGTGAGAATGTGTTAAGAGTCTAGACGTATCGCTTCACTGATGGCCCATGTCTCCCAGCTGACAAACGCTAATGACTATACGCACGCACAAAGGATTGCTTCCTAATTTCATTTTTTCTAGTTTCTATGTACATTCTTTTTTCTTTCTACATTGCTCTGACAGTTGTGATTTGTTCCTAATGTAACAGCACGATGTATCTACGATAAGGCGACTAGAAGACTAAAAAGCAGAGCTTGATATCCACCTCGACATTCAAAGAGGTAACAGAGGTTGTGAAGAGGATAAGGAGAGATGGTTAGAATAACTAGCAAGACCCGCGGCCATTAAAAAAAGTATGTGCTTTTGGAAAATTTTGGACATTAATAAAAGAAAACCTAACACAGATACAGAGATGACAGAGGTTCAGATTAAAGCTTAACTATATCTGAGCAGCTACACAAACTTTCAGCTGCATACATTGAAATGTTTTTTTAAATCAGAACTGACATCGCTACTGCAAAAAATTTACTCATCACCGAAATATGTTCCTTCATCAAATGGAAATAAGTAGGAAATAGACATATGTAACTTTATTTCTCTATGATCTATTGTTTGTATGATAGATTGTTGTTGTTGTTATCGATCCAGCAGCGCATGAGCTTTCGCCCTTTGGCCCAATGCCATGTAGTGGAATTTGCATGTTTTCACAAGCTGTTCTTTTCCTCCGTACAAGGTGTTCCACTTGTCTGGTCTCGGAGGGAGTAGCGTTCTTCTTGTCTCACTGAGTTCTGGGCACTCAAAGAGATGATGTTCAACAGTTTCGTAAAGGTAGTTACATAGCTGGCACTCTGGAGAGTGTTGTGGCTGTATTCTGTTTAGGTGTCCATTGAGTGGAGTGTGTTGCGTTCTAAGTCTGAAGATGGTGGCCTGGTCCCTTCTTGTTAAGTGGTTAATGCTGTCATTAGGATCAGGGCCAGACATATGTCTATAAACCTCTCTTCCAGTGTCTCCCATGGCCCATCTGTTCAACCAAGTCTCTTTGTTTATAGCTCTTATCAGTGTTTTTGCTGTCTGGAGGGTTGTCGCTGTAGGTGGTTGTTCTTGTGTTGCTCCTTTCTTTGCCAATCTGTCAGCTCTGTCATTACCTGGTGTTGCCGGAGTGACCTGGAATCCACTGCATCACTATTCTGATGTTTGTATGAGGTAATAAGCTGATCAGCATCCAGGATTATCTTGGCTATATCAGTTCTGCAGCGTTCACTGCCCTCCAGAGCTTGAAGGGCAGACATTGAATCTGTGAAGATGACAATATTTTGGACCTTTGAAGGGTTAACATCCATTAAAGTCTTTAGGTGGTATACTGCTGTTTCCAGTGCAATTATTTCAGCTTCATAGTTTGAACAGAATTCCCCGCATGCATCAAAAATCTCTTCAACAGATCCATCGGGATAAGCTATGTAGATTCCGTAACCTGCTTTAATGGTAGCTTTAAATGCTGATCCATCAGTATAGACATGTATCCATTCTTGGGGGTAAGAATCAACGGTCTTTAGTGATGAGTTCATAAAAGCAATTGGGTCGGACTGTTTGGTTTCCTCGCCTACCAATTTAGTTCGGACTTCCGGAGCTTTAAAGCGAGCATGTGGTAGTAGGTTTCTTGCAACATTCTGAATTCCTTGACGTTTTTCTGGGAGGTGGTATCTGTCCTGAATTTCATTAACACAGTGTAAAACCGATTTGTGCTTTATTCTTTGTTTGTATTCCCAGTTTTCTACAAGATGTCTATTAGGATGGTTACGATTTTTCCTAACGCATCTTTCATAAATTTCTAAAGTGGCTTTTTCTCTCCGCAACCCGAGGGGTTCCACATTTGTATGGATTTCACATGCAGCAGTTGGTGTAGACTGCATAGCTCCGCAAATTAATCGGAGGGCATTATTTTGTACTCTGTCAAGAGTCTCTAGGTTAGTTTTGGAGCAAGTTGCAAGCAGTGAGTTGTTGTACTCTATCACAGAGCGAACATATCCTAGATATAAGCCCTCTTAAGAGTTTCCTTGTCTGATCCCATGATGTACCTGCAAGTCTCTTTAATAACTGTAACCGCCTCAATGCCTTATTCCTGATGTTTTCAATATGGTTCTTGAGGCTGAGCTGCCGGTCAAGTGTGACTCCAAGGTATGTGGGATGCTCTTCTTTCATCACTTGGTGTTTGTCTAAACCTCAGGTTATTATTCTTCCTTGCTACTTGGTGGCTTTTGGTCAAAAGATTGTGTAGACCGTCTTTTGCACAGTTAACCTTGAGTTTCCATCTGGGCAGTACTCATGCAGTCTTCTAAGGTCTCCATTCAGTCTTTGGGCTCCACTTTCCACATTTTCATGACTCTGCCATACAGCTTTGCTAGGTCAATCAGCGTACAGGCTTTTTTCAGCTTTGATTTTGTTCTGGCAGGTCATTGATAAAGATTAGGAATAGTGTACAGCTCAATGATGAGCCTTGTGGCAAGCCCTCCTCCAAGACTTCTTTGTATGATAGATAAGGAAGGTCCTTACCAAATTTCATAAAGATCAGACCATATTTAGATATCTTTCACCATTGGCAAAAACTTGCATAATTTATGATTTTCCAGCTTTTCCCCTCCCTTAATATCTTATTTCCCAGATGACGTCACAGAGAGTCCAACATTTTAGAGGGTGGTGAGACTGGGTTTTCCGGCTTTCTGATACATTTAACGACCCCAAAACATCTAGAACTGGCCCTAACCCTAACCCACCTACACCCCACGAGAGAGTGCAGCCTATGCCCCACGACTGCATGCAGCCTAGATCCCACGACTGCATGCAGACTAGGTCCCACGACTGCGTGCAGCATAGGTCCCACGACTGCATGCAGCCTAGGTCCCACGACTGCATGCAGCCTAGGTCCCACGACTGCATGCAGCCTAGGTCCCACGACTGCATGCAGCTTAGGTCCCACGACTGCATTCAGCATATCTACCACTCCCTGAAATATTGGACTGTCCAGTGACCAGTGGAATTCTCCCTGTTTGGGGTAGGATATTATAAAAACACAAGAAAAGTCTTCGAAAATTATATAATGGGAATTAAGGACTGCTGTTGACAGCATACCTATTTTGTGCCTTTCTTCTCATAAACTCAGCTCTAATCCTTTCTGCCATACTTTCTTCTTTTATTCTCATTTCATTCATGATCTGTACCCTCCACTTAACACAGTCCATTGCACTTTTCCATCATGAATCTATTTCAACACCCGTATCATTCATGTCCCGCCTGTAAACACCTTTATATCGCAGAAGAGACCGGCCTTGACTTCTTCTAATCATCTGTAATTCACCCTAGAGGATATTCTGAGGGACTCTACAATCCTTTATTCTTCAGATGTGACGCAGCTGAACGTTCGTAGACGTTAAACAGTTGTCACTGCAGTCTTTGGGAATAGTATGTGATCTTCCGAGATTCTTACTTTCATAATACCATTTAATTATATTTATTAGTTGCGTATCCTTGACAGGACGTTGCAAAACCAACCCCAGCACTTTCTGGCTGTTCTGGTTTTTCTAGACAAATGTTTACGTCCAGTAGTTTGCTATTTCTTTCTGCACGTTCTACTCTCGGTACCAGGGTGGAAACCATCGCAAGACAAACCGTCCGCAGCAGCAGACTACAGACGCGGACTTTAATTATATTAAAATAAACAAAATTAGGTAACTAACAAATGGTTATGTATTAGGCTATATATATATATATATATATATATATATATATATATATATATATATATATATATCTATATATATATATATATATACATATATATATATATATATATATATGTATATATATATATATATATATATATATATATATATATATACATATATATACATATATGCACACACCCGCATATGCATGTGTTTGTTTATGTGTGCGCGTGTCTGTGTCAAATTTAGATATCAACGAATCCTTTGAATGCCAAGACAATGTTAATGACCTTTCTCTCTGTTACTTTGAGAGCTGCCGTGGAGAAGTAGCTAGACGCTCAAGTGCGGGTCGAAAGGTGGTGGGTTTGGGTCCTGAGGGAGTTGGACTATATTTTTTTTTGAAATGACCTCGGCTTTCATGTCTACACAGCCTTAAATGGACACCAGGTACAGTCCTGTGAAGTAAAGGTGATGGAGTTATGTAGATTACATCACCTACCGAGCGCTGATTATTCTATAAATTATAGCTTTAGCCTTATATGTACAGTAATCTTGAAGACGTGACAAAAGGAACTTAATTATATTATATGAGATAACACTCATATCTGTGTAATAAATGGTTTTATATAAATATATGAATGGGTGTGTTTGTGTGTGTCGCAAATTTATATGAGAACAAATCCTTTAAATGACACCATTAAAGGCTAATGTTCTTTCTATCCTTTGTCCTGTGTATGTTTGGCCACATTATCGATCGATTTGTAACATTTCAGACTTGCTGATCTCATCGCTGACAAAACCATAGACAATGCCTTCAACATATTCAACAGAAGGTAAATTAACTGACATTATAAAGCGGATACAAGGAGAGTTCGTAATTCTTCTAATTTCTAATCCTAACGCTTTTTTTTCTTTTCCTGTATTTTTCTTCTTTGCTCTCTCTCTCTCTCTCTCTCTCTCTCTCTCTCTCTCTCTCTCTCTCTCTCTCTCTCTCTCTCTCTCTCTCTCTCTCTCTATCCTTTTTCCCTTCTGTACTTTTATCTTGGT
>CAJHNH020008488.1:643004-653004 GCA_905116865.2 Candidula unifasciata
ATGGACCAACAACATGAACAACATTTCAATGGGCACGAGCCAAGTGTCGAGTGTGTTACGCATAATTATGACAAATCGATGCTTTTAGATGTTAGTTGAACCTAACGAGTTAATTATGACAAGATAATTGTTAACCCTTTGTAAATAATGCACCTCGGTAGCGCTGTCCGTGGCTGAGAGGTTGCGAGTCTGACTCGTAATTCCAACCTACCGTGATCGAAACCTACTGCTGGCTGCGTGAATTTCTATCATGGAATGGGGCGTCGCAGGTCGGCCCAGCCTAAAATGTCCAGGGGAAGTAAAGACAACCGCCGTAACCTGACCACATTACCCACCTAGTGCCGAATGGTCTGTAAAAATGTGAGTGCCCGACAGGCGTAAAGGCGTGAAAAGGGATTCTCTACTCCTTTTGCTTACTTACTTCATTAATGATACGCTAGGCTCACATAGCGATATAATCTAAAACATGACAGGATCGGGAAGTGGCTAACAAACACACAGAATGCTGCAAATCTCTACAAGATTCCTGCTAGGACAGACTCAAAAATTATTCAGAACTCAAACGATGTGAACAAAATGCATCGGATTTAAAAGCTTTAACACAGCCTTCCAAAGAACTCACCATTAAACTGGCCTAGTCAATCCACAAACCATCAAACCACAACATCTTTATTCCAAGTTAACCAACAACAAAATGGCGACACGCACAATTTACCAGTCACGAATAATCGGTGAAGCAATAAATCGGCAACTAATCAGCCAGTTAGCAAAATCACTAGTCAATCAAACAACTGATGAATCCACTTTAGCCAGCCTAACAAATTTGACTAAAACCGTCGATTTGTTAATTTTGTTCCTGATCATAGTTCTGCTGGAATAATTGCTGTTTACAAAAAGAGATAAATGTGTAGACAAAAAGATAAATTACAAATACAACCTTGTGATGTATCAGTGTCAGATTTGGACACTGACTAAAGAACACTCAAGAGAACTAACTATGTAGAAAATTAAATGCTGCTTTAGAAATGTCGTAAGTAAAACTAAAAATGTTTGTGTGAGAGGCGAGGAAATTACAAGAACTACTAGAAAAACACCTATAATAACATTACAAACATAACCCTTACTACCTTAGGGCCGTGGAGGTGTAATAGTGGAAACACTAGGACACGCAACTTGCCCTCTTTCTCTGTTTTCAGCTTGCTGAACAAGTGTATATCTTTCTAGTCCATATGGTAATTCTTTGAAATTTCCACACACATCTAACACTAACATTCTATAAACCGAAAACACCTGGATTTTTTTGTAGGTTTAACCGTTGGGTTCGTGTACCGATTATTCATCATAATTTTAGTGGGCAATCTGTTTTCTATAATATAATAAACTGAAGAGAAAAAACTGAAATGGTTTGGCCATTTAATGAGGATGAACCTAATAATGCCAGCAACGAGAGCGCAAAACAGGAAAGTAGAAACACCAAGAGGCACGCGACGACGGCGAAGAAAATGGATTGAAGGAGTTACTAATACCCTGATACCCAACAACGTTGCAGCATTTTAGACAACTGAGCGTGTCCTAGCTCGGATACCGATAATCGGTTAACCTAGAACACCTAGCCGCACAAAACAAAATATGGACAAACCAAATAAATAAGAGTGCAGTAACGTCACGTGTATGTTCTTCTTTCTGTGAGCCGCTTGCAGTGCTGTGAAAATTATTCTAAATTTGTCACTCTAACAAGACTGGCATCAGCTGCTCAGACTGCAAATTCAGTTATATAAACTATATAGTAAGCACTGCGTTTCAGTACTTGTACAAATCACATGGTGACATTTGTGTTTATACATGGTTAAAAAAAAGGCGGGGGGGGGGGGGGGGGGGGGTTGATTCAGTGTCGGTTTCAACTAATGAGTCTAAAATTATTGTATAATTATGACCGTATTTAATTTAAACTAATCGACACTCAGAGGCTGGTGCATACGCTGACAGTCTCACTTTCTAGAAAATCCCACTGAGCCAATTTTTTTACATTGTACTTATGAGCTTGGTTCAATGGGAACAAAATTACTTCTCCCGAAGTATGATCACCATACGCTACAAAAATGTTATGATAATATTACGTTAGGATCCAGTTATGGTTTCAGAGAGTGATGAAACAGACTTATTTACAAATGTTCGATTTAAATGATAACAGTTTATAATATTTTGCCGAAGCATGACATACAAATGCACAAGCATATGAAGTAGACGCAAGGATGCATGATCTGTCCGAGTACTGTGAGACTTATATGACCCTAAAATACATATCTTTGGGGTTTGAATTTTTCAAGCTCCCCTAATGTAAATTAGAGTCCCTTAAATTTTAGCACACCGCTCACTGACCTTATTTAATGCGAACCGTATTTATCTGGACATTCGTATTGTATCTCTCCCCAGTGTGTAGACTAAGACATCAGCAGCAAAAGTCAATATTCTCCATTTACCCACTGTCTCTATTGCCGCTATCCTGCTTGCTTATACATTGAAAAGCACGGGGGGGGGGGGGGGGGAGAGGTCAGATACGATACTACATGGTTTGAGCTCCACGAGCTGAGGCCAAAGGTAGTCTGCCGTTCATAAATGACTGCTGCGATCGAATTAACAATTCAGGGGCTGACCTTCATATCCGTAAGTGTGTACAGTAAAAGTAGGATTCTCATCCGTTGGGTGGTCATCGAGACAGACTACGATGCTGAAGGGATAAACTACAAACAAACAGGAATGGATCATTGACCTGCAGGTGACAGCAGGCTGGGTGGCCGTTACGGGTGCCTATTTTTTAAAAGGTTGAACGGGTATCAGCGATTTAGTCTGTTGATCTGCCATCCGGATTTAAATTTTGTAATCCAAGAGTGTCAAATATTGAGGTCGCGACTCAGAAGCAAGGGTTTCTAAACGTCGACAATTGATCTCTTTGGTATTCAGTAATATAAGACATATAGTACCACCCCCTCCTCCCCCACACACACACGCACACTAACTACATTATGCAACAGTCTTAATTTTTACAAAGTAATAAATAATAGAGCATGCGTTTCTAGAGGCTAAAACAGTTGGGGGGGGGGGGAGGGAACCACATTCAAATATGCACAGATTAATTAGCTACGTTCATTGCAATTCTTCCTGTAATAATGGCGTTAATGCGTTCAGAATGAAACAATTATATATATATATATATATATATATATATATATATATATATATATATATATATATATATATATATATATATTTAAGTCAGAGATTTCAAACCGAAAGGCGCCGTATGAAGGAAGTACCAACATGCAAAGCCCAGAAATGAAATGTTACTGCACATAAAAGCCTTTATAAAAACGATATATCAATTGAAAATCAAGAAAAGTATGAAATAAACGGAAGCTTCATGTTGTTCAGCAAAATTAAAATAGTTAAATCAGTAACAGAAAACGATTTTGTTCTGTTTCATTCCAAACAAGGTATTATCAAGCTTTCAGTTAAGATAAGTCAGCAATGAGGATCGCATATTGTCAGGTTAAGCATGACAGCCTAGAAAGCAAGCAAAAGATAGCGTCAACAAAGCCTGTGTGACAGCGCATCCCACACAAAAGAGCATTATCCGTCATTTATCTCTCTGGCACACGCAATGTGGGAAAAGAGCATTAAAATCGCAATGTTAAAATACGCACAGTGAGAAGAGAGCATTAAAAATTCGCAGTAGTATAAACAAGCTTTGCTTAAAGATTACATAATTTTCTAGCGCCAATCTTTTCTTATTGGAGCTTGTATTGTGTGAAGTAATTTCAAAATGTTACAGGTATACGGAAAAGTTATTCAGATTTTTTTTTTCACAATATTTTTAAACAAAAAAGATGTAAACTAAATAGGATTGTTAAGTATAACAAGTTTCAAGCAAGAAGTGAATGAAAGTAGTGGAATAGCTCAGATGTTATGACACACCTTTGGCTCATGCATACCGGTTGGAGTCTATTGGGAGAAAAATGATGATATGCAACTCCGTTCTGTATTCAATGGTTGTGGATTGAGCGCATAGTCTATTCATACAAAGGCAAGAAATTCAAAGCACTCATGTGTATGTCATGCCAGCTTAATCCCACTTGGCAGCTGGGACTCGATAAGACCAAAGCGAGTAGGTGTCTTCTCT
Organism: Candidula unifasciata; assembly: GCA_905116865.2. NCBI lineage: Eukaryota > Metazoa > Mollusca > Gastropoda > Stylommatophora > Geomitridae > Candidula > Candidula unifasciata. Next base: position 647,182 of record CAJHNH020008488.1, read on the forward strand.
ACTTTCTACTCCTCATCCTACTCTTCTTCGTCCTCCTTTTCCTTTCGATCCTCCATCACGTCTTCTTCTCTCTCCGCCTACATTTCTTCACCTTTTCATCTTTTTTCCTTCCTTTGAAACCAAATACTCGTATTGGATTCCGTAACTCACACCAAGCAGTTTTATATTTTGTAATCTTCTGCATTTTCTCAGTCCGTTGCCCCCTATTATTCACATCTTCCTTTGATTCTCCTCTTTGAGTGTCTTGAAGTTTCCCATATTGTATTTGTTCAGAGACAAGTTCCAGTGGTAGGAAACTGTAGTTATAATAAATATCAGTTGTCTCAGTTTTTCTTATGTCAACTGCTAGTATTCTTGCTACATTTTAAACTCATAAAAATCAGTTTACAAAAGATCATTCATAGGAAGTGTGATTTGTGTGTGCACGTGTGTGGATTCTAGCTGGCCGGTCCTGCAGGTTTCTTTGAGAAGGAAATTAGCGGATTCTGAGATATCCGGTGCTATGAAAGGTTTAACATGGTGCGAAGGAAAAAAAAGTAAAGGCAATAATAAAACAACATAGTCTGTGCACACACACAAAACACACATCTTTCTAAAACTATGCTGGAGGTTAAGGTGGAACGGGAGTATGAAAGACAGATACAAGTTAAATGGGAGATTACAACAGATTAAATTAAAACAATATGTCAGGATTTTATACCACCACGGCGAAAGAACAGAAGCTGGAGAAGCTTTCTGTCGACTTTTAAGGCGGAGATGGCAGCTAATCTGAAGTGATGCTAACAGCCACGAGCAGATAAGTGAAAATACAGCTTCTGGTTTACACTAACATTTAACCATATTTTAATTTTACAAAAAAGATGACTTCAGTGGGTAGTTCTCTCAGTTCATATCAATAGATTTTCCCATTCGGCAATTTCCGACTGAATGTGGAAGGGATTTTTTTTTTTTCCAGCTTTTTATTATAAAGCTTCAACCCGGCTGTTTTCTGGGGCCCTAAATTTAACCTAGGGCTGAAAGTTTCTGGGACTTGTGCCCGTGTGATTCTCATGTGATTGGTGGCACTTCGTGTCACCGGGTGTTTATCGCTCGTTGTGCCGTCCTGGTGGGGTTGAAAGTCCCTAAAGTTCCTACTCACAACCTACCCTTTTGGCTAATATTTTACCATATTTTACGTGTTCATAATAAAGATACAATTATTTATTATTATCAGTTCTCGTTATGCCTTGTGGCACATGAGGCTTCAGAGAGGACTTTTCATGCTTTTCGGTCCTGTGCAATCTTCAGTGCAGTTTTCCATATCAAAGATGCCGCACTTAGGTCACTTTCCATCTTTCGACTCCATGTTGTTTTTGGGCGCCCCTGTTTTCTCTTTCCTTCCGGTGTCCATGTGAGAGCTGTTTTGGCGGGTATATCAGGATTCATTCTCATAACGTGGCCAAGCCATTTCCATCTTCTCTTGGTTATCATACTGTCTAAAGTTTCTTGTACGTGGCTAAAATGGGCTATTCTCTAATTTATATAAAAACATTTCAACATTTGTCATATTATGCACTTTAATATTCGATTAAATTTTTAATTTTGTTTTTGAGATGTTGCTAAAATAGGAAATTCTCTAACTTCTGAAACTACATTTCCTCATAGGTCACAATATCCAGAAATGTTGAATTTATGAATTTCCAAATTATCCAATTACAGAATAATGTTATTTCACCGATTCTTCATCAGAATTTATAAATATTGGCCGTTACAAAATGTTAAAATATTTACAGCTTACTTAAACTAGAAAATTGGGTGTTCATTAGGAATTATAAAACACTAGTAAATAGAAAAACAGAAGGATGGAAACTCTGACAAATGTAAATTCCTTACTGTTATTTCCAAATTCATTCTGCGTATGGATTTAAATTTAAAACAAACGTACTGCAACGTGATTTTATAAGGTGTGTTTAAAGATGTAACAAAAAAAAAAAAAAAAAAAAAAAAAAAAAAAAAAAAAAAAAAAAAAAGATAACATGTGAGTTCCACTAAGTATTGCGGGTGTCAGAGAAATAATTAGGACCAAACCAAAGCGCAGCAATGTGAGCGTAGGAATTAGCCAGGTGACGTTGCTTATATATGAAATATTCCATGGGAAGAGAATGATCACCTTGCCAGTACGCCGAAGTTTCCGGCTTGTCGTTCGTACCTGCATGGAATAGCTGGTTGAAATCGGCCTCGGCGTCCCACATAAGGAAGATGTAATCCATGGGGACGGAGCTCAGGAGATCGAGGAAAAACCAAGTTTTGATGTACTGCCTGGCAATGAGCTTGGGGTCAAGAATGATCTCGTCGGCGAAGTCGTTGACGATGATACCTGCAATGAGAAGGGCAGATAATTACGAGCAGAGTCACATCTGGTGTACTTTATACACTCTCCGATAAATATACACACATACGTACGTTATCAAAGCATTGAGGTCTACTGTGTTCGTAAGTTGTTGCTGTGCTTGTTATTCGTATAAATCTCTGTAACCTATGGTGCCATTTCAATGGTTTGATGTGAATTCTATCCGTATTCCATAGTTGTGGATTTCAAGCTGCACGATATAGACATGGCCAATATGACACCTTTTTTTGGGGGGGGTGGGGGGTGGGTGCCTAATTGACCATGTTTTTAGTGCACTTAGTTTCCATGGCGAGGCGTACACGCCGTCTGGAGGTGACAGGTTTAATTCACGGCACGGTAACTATAGCTTTAAATTGTTATGTTGTCTAGTGTGTTCTTATATCTTTCTACTTCTTTCTATGAGTGTCGATCAATAAATACATTGTCTGTTCCTTTTATTAATATATGCCAATAAAGGACCCTTACTGTTTTCTAACTGAAATTTAAAAAAAAAAAGGACATTAGGCAAGGAACAAAAACTGACTGACACAGCCTAATATTACTGGGTCCTAATACATTAGAAAACATTAGTTTTGTACGCCAGGGGCTGATATTTTACTTGATTATCGGGACATTATCTCGTATCTGAAATAACATAGCGCACTTTCTTCACTCTCTGGAATTTAAAATTACACTGTAAACGAAATGACCCATTTTTACAAGATAATATGTTTCTTAGACAGATACCGTAATACCAGTGATCTCACCGAAATCCATCTCGTTAAAGTGACTCATTGGTTGACCGGCAGGAAACGCCATTAGATAGCAACTAATATAATCTTAATCTTGATAAAGGCGAATCATATCAATAGAAGAACTGACCACAGCCCGGCGGTCTGGATTTGTTCTGTCCACTCGGTGCCAGACACACCCAGACATAGTTTTACAGTACAGTATAGCTTGACGTTTGATTGAGTACAGTGTCATTATTCTTGCCAGGTTTTGATGTAATGGGGTTGTTGAGTTTAGGAAAATTAAAACTGTCATTTAGAATTGGCTTCTTCGTTTCCCTTATCTCTGTAACGTTGTTTTTGCTGTTGTTGTTGTTATTGTTGTTGTTTTGGTTCTTTTTCTTTTTTTTTTTTTAAATTATGATCATACTCTTCCTCCTCTTCATCCTCCTTAAATTAACTTATCCTCTTGACGTTGCCTCAACATACATTATTTGGTGTTTGACTAGAAATCACCAAAATAACAAATCACTATTCTTTAACACGGATTAATATGTAGAGAGAAAATGGTTGGTGCTAATATCATACCACAATAAACTTATGTGTCTTTGTTATCTTTTAGAAAGCTACTCAAAGAAATTAATAATCATTATTGTGTTATCGTATATATTTTATTTTTCGTCGCATTTAAAGTAAAGTAAATTAAAAGACACTTTTCCAGGCTATAAGCGTATCGGACAAATACCGCTAAACCAATATTTTGATAGATCAATCGGCTCTTGGTGCTTGATGTGGTCAGCATCACGCCAGCCGCCTTTACTTCCTATGACTGCACCTAGTACCCATTCAAGACTAGGTCGATCTGGAAGCCAAGGTCATTTAAAAAAAAAAAAGTCCGGCACCACCAGGACCCGAATCCAGGACTTCCGATTCCTACGCGTCCGGCAAGCCGCTACACTACCTCGACTCTCCCTTCCTATGTTGTCCACCTTTTTATTTGTTGTTTAGTACATCAAATCGAAGCAATCAAAACATCCAGGCCTAGAATATGTTGATTGTGTAACTGAAGTAAACAGTGGTTCATGATGAAGATATATGAATGAATGAACGGGGAACGGACATCTTTGCACCCAGAACTTTCCCATTGGACATATTCGTTCCCATCTGGTGTCAGTTGATGAAAACACACGATGTGTGTGTAGTCATGTGTTCAAGAGGTTGATTTAATTTATTCATATTAGTGGGTTTGAACCTCTCTAGTATCATGGATCAGGCCGCGTTAGTGCAGTCGATACGAGACTCGCATTCAAATCCAGCTGCGACTCGCTGCAACCCACGGTTTGTGTTCGAATCCGGGCGGTTCCCGGGGTTCACCAAGCCTCTAGGAAATGTGTTCCAGAGTTGACACTCTGGGTTAAATGGAGGAACGTCGCTGTAGCTACGGAGTTAAGTGCGGACAGCAACACAGGCGGACAGTTTCTTATCAGCTGTCCGTACTGGTGGCTCAGCACTTATGGTTTATAACCGTGTGCAATGACGCTGGTTCACATCTCCCGACTTTACCTTTTTAGAATCCTGGATCAGAAATCTGCCAAAAGAGATATTCCTTATTCTCTTTACTGAACATAATATTTTCATAATAATGCATATTAGAAGAATTATTTATGTTTTCTTAGTTACAAAACAACTGAAGTCGAGAGGATCGACCCCGTTGCTCTGGGTTTTATCCAGTGCTGAATTTGCGCATGAGTAAACAAACCTTAGTTAGTGTCTCGCAGTCTGCAGGAACCTCAAAGACCTTTTTTTTTTGATCGCAAATAAAATTTTCTTTTAATATTTATATACCCTATTTGTTCCATGGCTTCGCTCGGGGAAGTCAAGAAAAGTTTTATTCTTCCTTCCTATACGCCAGCATGGTCTTCGCAGTTGCATTATACGTAGTTAAACAGTTAGTTGCCTATCCTTTACAGGACGTTGCAGAACCAAAAACATCATTTACTAGCTGTCCTGATTTTTTCGAGGCAAATGCTACGTTCAGTAAGTGAGTGAGTGACTTTCTACCCCACTAGGACATCACACAAGCGATAAACACCCGGTGTCACAACGTGCCACCATGTGGATGAGGATCACCGTGGAGAGGTCACAGAAACCGCGTTCAGACATTTGGCCATTTTTATGGCCTGCCTATATTGCGGCCCCTGGCAAAAGCCAGTACGTTCAGTAGTTTGCCATTGCTTCCTGTACGGTCAACTCTCGGTACTACCAGCGCAAGACACATGGTGGCTTTGTGCAAGACATATTGTCCGTAGCAGGGATCGAACCCGGCATCCTGACATTACGAAGCGCGTTTTCAATGCCTAAGCCAAAGACGACGACCTGTATATAGGCCTAAGGGAAATAGGGGTCTAACTAAAACCCTATATTTAATACCCTGTCTTCTGCTTCCGTTTTGTCTCCACCGCTGTCGTATCTTTAGTTACTGCCCCTAAGTGCAACCAAAATACAGAAAGGTTTGAGATTTACAATATATATATATATATTATATATATATATATATATATATATAAATATAATATATATATATATATATATATGATAGTGTGTGAGAGTGTGTATATATATATATATATATATATATATATATATATATATATATATATATATATATATATATATATATATATATATATAAATGAGTAAAGTTCCCTTTTTACACCTTGGGCG
>CAJHNH020008488.1:658004-673004 GCA_905116865.2 Candidula unifasciata
TAGGGCGCTGTGGGAAAGTAAAGGCTAAGGAAAGGGGGGACAATTTTCAAATGAGGATTGTTTTTCCAGTCGCAGAATAAAAAGGGGTCGTGGGGTAGAGTAATTAGGTCCCCATGACTAGTCTTGCTATAATAAGGAGGGCGCCTAGTGGCTCTTCTGATTTAGAGTATCATACTAGGAGCTCCATAAGAGGTTTGACCCAATTGCAGCAGCTATGAGAGAAAACCCAACCGGATGATATTTGTGAAAATCTGAAACAGCTGGGCAACAATGCAAAATGTAGTCATTGAAAAGAAATTGCCGAAATGTGATGAGTTTTGGAATTTAAATAAACAGGAAACGAACATACACAAAAAGATGGTCAATTTGTCAGACAATGACTCAGTTATGAGAGAATCAGTCACCCAGTTGGACAGACAGCTGTCAGACAGTCTCTTAGACAAACTGCAAGTTAGATAGCCAGTCAGTCAGTCAGCCATTCATTCAGGCAGACAGTCATTCAGGCAGGCAGACAGACAGACAGACAGTCAGTTAGTCAGATGGCCAGTTAGTCCATTAGTCAGACAGTCAGTCAGTCAGATAGCTAGTCAGTCAGACAGACAGAGTCGGTCAGCCAACCAGTCAGTCAGACAATCAAACAGCCAGCCATTCTGTCATACAGATAGCCACTCAGTTAGTCCTACAGACAGTCAGTCAGACAAACATTTAGCAGACATAATTTCCACACACATGCACTCGGGAATAGACACAGAGCGCTCAGACAGTTAAGTATCAAATGTCGGGAATAGACACAGAGCGCTCAGACAGTTAAGTATCAAATGTATTTCAAATGTTTAAAATATAAAATGAATTAGTAACGATGGGTTCAGACAGTGAAGACACAACCAGGAAGATGAGATCGTCACTGACAAACACTCCTCTTTAATTAGTCATCTCGTGAAAATAATACCGAGTTATTTGCTGACGAATCTTGGCTGTTTGCTCAGGATTTTCTGTTCCTAGTTTCAGACTGCGAGGACTTGCCATGTTTGTGGGGACGTAGAGAGGGATATTCTGGAATAAGGAAGAACACGTACACACACACACACACACACACACACACACACACACGCGCGCGCGCGCGCGCACAGTGAGATAGGCAGGCATATTTAAAAGCTGATACAGACACAGAGAAAAGGTCAGAGTTAGAGTGGAAAGGGATAGAGAGGCAGAAACATAAAAATGGGTAAGGAAACGAGAGAGAGAGAGAGAGAGAGAGAGAGAGAGAGGAGAGAGAGAGAGGGGAGAGAGAGAAAGAGAGAGATGCACTCAAAAAAAAATTTGTTTTTAAATAATCTTAACAAACGTAGGTCATTAATTACTCCGTCGGAGATCTTTTGAAGTAGATTAATTACACTTTGATCTTAGAAAATATCGGGGCAAGCTAGTACACATTTGAAATCAACTATCTGTCTGACGTCTGAAATAAGCTGTTAAGTGGAAGGGCGACGTGTGATACACGTGTGATACAAAAGATGTATACATCACATCCCCAGCTTCGGCTACCAGTTATTCTGTAACCAAAGGGGCGCCCTAATGAGACTGTTTCATAGGTTGAACAGGATTTCAAAGCTCTGGTTTGACGCTCATCCTTTCAGGTGTTAGTCGTACGGGCAGCAATCAAAAGGGAGATTAATGACAACAACGTAATTTAACGGTGAGAAGAAGTGAGTCAGCTCATAAAATAAAACTGATATTTGTTGTATTGTGAAGGAAATAGAGTGAAATACTGATTTTCGAGTAAGACGGTTGTATTGTTCCCCAGGGGCGCCGCTACGAATAAATCACTGGAGTGGGAAGGGGGGGGGGGGAATTATGCGCTCTTTTAATTTTCTAGATGCCTGGGGTCCAAATCGGACAAACCTAAATAGTAAATTATTCTTATCAACTAATATGTTAGTAAGTTGTGTAACATTGACAGGACACTGCAGAACCAACACCAACCTTTTTTGAAAGCTGTTTTGGTTTTTCTAGGCAAAATGTTACGTTCAGTAGTTTGTCACTGACTATGAACAGTCAGCTTTCGGTACTACAGTCGAAACAAACGCAAGATGTTTTGCTGCCAAATCGCTTGCAGATGGAATCCAACCTGGCACCTCGGCATTACAAAGCGCGTTAGCCACACCCAAGCCAGAAACTAATAGATGCTAAATGGTAAGTAAATATAGTAAAATACAATAACACTTCTATTAACCGTAACTTGTTTAAACTTCCGTTTCTGTTATCTGTCACCATCTTGAACAAAACAACATGGGGCGCTTAAAAAGAGAATATCTACTGAGATAGTCAGGGAATGGGGCGCTTAAAAAGAGAACATCTGCTGAGATAGTCAGGGAATGGGGCGCTTAAAAAGAGAACATCTACTCTGAGATAGTCAGGGAATGGGGCGCTTAAAAAGAGAACATCTACTGAGAGTCAGTCAGGGGGGAGGGGGGAGGAACTCTTAAAAAGAGAACATCTACTGAGATGGTTGGAGGGGAAGGTGAGGGAACTCTTAAAAAGAGAACATCTACTGAGGTGGTTGAAGGGGAAGGGGAGGGAACTCTTTTTTTTTTTTTTAAAAGAGCGTCTATCGATGGTTGGGGTGGGAAAGGGCCACTTAGCTCCCTACAATTTTCTAGGTGGAGGAGAAGGATCTCAGCTCTCTATTTAAATTACTGTGGATATTGACATTTTGTGGGGGATTCAAGGTGCCAGAGCCTACAGTTTCCGGTACCTAGCCATCGCTGATTAAATCAAGTGTTACTTAAAATAAGGAGTGAGGAAAACAGAGCTCGCGGGCCATAAACAGAAAGGTCAAATTGCCTCTGCAGACATCATAATGTTTAATCCCAGTTCCCATTTCAAGGGATCAGGACTTTCTTCCTAACTGTAGCGAGATAGTTAAATGTGTGTCGCTTGTTGCACAAAGACCTCTAATAGAAAAACGTCGCTTTTCTCCGGGTCTGTCATGATAGTTTCACTATCAGCTCGGTCAGTATTATGTTCACAGTAGAACTTTTTGGTTTCGGTCCCCAGGGGGGAGGATGTTATGGAGAGGACAGCTCCGTGTTCCTCAACAACTTTTATCTTTTTTCGGCTTCAGGTTTCTGTTAGCCAGATAGTACCATCAAGATCCATAGGCTTGCGGTCTGTTTTTAGTAAAAACCTTGAGGTAGACCCCCCCCCACCCCCCCCCACCCCTTCCCTCCAGGAAGCCTAAAATTGGGACATATTGCATTATTACTGATTTTAACTATATATATATGAACTTGAAGGCGTTACAAATTAGGGCTTGTGAGGAAATCAGAAAAAAACGTTTATGCACACGTAACGGTAGATTCCAATAATGTTGCCCCGCCCGGGTCATTACTTTCTTACACCACAGATTATTCCCCCATCTCAACCCCAACGCAAAAATGTTTGAACAGAACCACATTTGACACCCAGTTATGTTATAATGGAGTTCACTGTCCCTTGGCCTCACTCTGGATTTTGTGAATTTTAAAATGGACGCGATACAAATAAAACAGCACTGCATGCGGAACACCACCCCGTAACAAACCTGAGTGTGCGAAGCCAATCAAAGCGGCTCGGGAACTACATATCAGAAGTGAGCAAGTGTGCATATGGGTGGGATCTGGGGAGACTAACGTCAAACTAACCCTTTCCAATGCTCAGAAGAAATATAAAGGCACTATTTTTTTTACCTTACACAAGAAAAATAGCAATAATCCGTACCATAGGTTTAAGGTGTAGGTCATATTATTGGAGTAAGCACCTATCTTAAAGTTTTGTTTCTTACGTCTTGAGATTATAATTATTTTGCATTCTGAAAAACAAGTATAGATTATAGGTGATTACAATCGACAAATCCAACTGTAAACAATAGTTACTAAAGAGAAATGCGTGAAACTGATGCACACAAAGATACCCTAAATTCCAATATAGTGTCAGTAACATTTTAAATAGCTTATCAAATAATTAAGAAATGCATACATTCGTTTTTTTTTTTTTAATTAAAAACAAAATAGGAAAAAATTGCCATTTTTGACAGTTGTCACCAGTTTTTGAGATGGATTCTACCTAAAGTCTTGTTACTTACTTGTTCAGTCATGCTGATATCAGTTCATTGTCTTGAAGAGGAGGAGCAGGTAAAATGAAGGACGAGAAGATCACAAGAAAGAACAAGAAAGAAGAATAAATACTAGTAACATTAAAAACAGTAGTGACAGTTGCAGTATCATAGTAGTCGTAATAACAGCAGCAGGTAATAGTATTAGAGAAGGAGGAGCGGAAGAAGAAAAGGTAGAGAAGAAGAAGAAGAAGAAGAAGAAGAAGAAGAAGAAGAAGAAGAAGAAGAAGAAGAAGAAGAAGAAGAAGAAGAAGAAGAAGAAGAAGAAGAAGAAGAAGAAGAAAATGAAAAAGAAGAAGAAAAGAAGAAGAAGAAGAAGTAAAAGAAGAAGAAGTAAAAGAAGAAGAAGAAAAAGAAGAAGAAGAAGAAGAAGAAGAAGAAGAAGAAGAAGAAGAAGAAGAAGAAGAAGAAGAAGAAGAAGAAGAAGAAGAAGAACAAGAACAAGAACAAGAACAAGAAGAAGAAGAACAACAACAACAACAATAAAAACAACAAGAATAACAACAACAGCACCTAGTAGGGAAAGAAAAAGATGGAGAAAAGAAGAAAACGAAAAGGAGGACGAAACAGTAGTAGTATCAATAGCAGAGTATGAGTAGGAGCACAAAAAGAAGAGGAGGAGGGTCGGAAGAAGATACAAGTAAGAATATTTTATTTTTAAAAGTGTAACAAGAAGGAAGAAAGCAACTACTGAAGCCATCAGCACATTGTAACCGGATTTCACAATAATTATAAAGCCCTATAATCAGGTATAAGATATTTCTGTGAAATTATATATCTTTTTTTTTTATAATTAGTTCTTCGACTCCATTAAATATTTCAAAGCACATTCATTATATTTTGAGGAAACTCATAATATTGTAATGAAAAGAATATCTACTGTCTCCATCTGTACCCAACACCTGTGATTGATTTTGGCATAATTTCTGCACATTAAACAATTTGCGAATGCTGTCTTTAGATTTCAGCCCTCAATAATAATATTATTTATTTTCAACGGCATAAGTTGCGATGTACTGACTGTTTCAGCAGAAAATGTCGACATTGTTTTTCACTTCTTCAGTCCACCTCCTCTGTGTTGTTGCTCAGTATATGAAATTAGTTAAATTACATAAGTACTTGATTGGTTACCTGCGCCGTCTGTTTATCTCTAAGACTAGTGACATATAAAGTTTATATCAGCCTAATAGAACACTTTAAAATAAATAAACACAGGTGGGAAGTCTGCATTAATCCACACCGATGAGAAACAGAATACAACAAAAGACATAAATGACATGGAAGTAACTACAGAGTAAGACAACGAGATAAATGCCTAGAAGTATTGACCGTATGTATAAGGTGAGACAAGATCACTGACCTGGTCCCTAGTTCTGGTGATCGTGTGAGATAGGTAATCATAACCGCATAGTTTATTGGCAGGCACGTGATGATGATGATGGTAATGATGATGATGATGACAGGTTCTTGGTAATGAAATAGTTAAGATAACACCATTATTGTTGGGATTTTCAGATATTCAGTTTTTGCCCGACTACTTCGTTTGTGTGTTTAAATTTATTTAAGCCTAAATTGTGTCCCTATAGAGTAAGTTTAGTATATTTAGTGGGTATAATTTATAGCATATTGGTTTAAAAAAATGTCACTACTTTTTTCCCCCCGCAATCTGGTAACCCTAAGTATGTGTTATTTTACAAAAGTAACTATCCATTAAACAGCATAATACACCCGCTGTAGTCTTGCATGCCGAAATATTTAACAGCAAATGAACCGCTGAGATCTGAAATCAATGGCAGTGAATAATGAACCAATAACTTTTGAACCGAGACAATCTTCCTGGGAGTAATGAGAAATGTGCGTGGTTGTCAACAGATACGAAGCATGGGAAAAGAAAGAGAGAGAAAGGTGGAAAAGGGGGAAGGGGGAGAAACGTAGTCTCTTAAATGTTGGTTCCAGGATGGAAATTAAAACACGTGACCTTTCTTACCGAAATTTGAGAGTCTGATTGTCACTGCCCCGATTAGCGTTTGCTATTTATGGTAGCTAGTAATGACAGCCTGCCGTGTGAGCGGTACACAGAGTCATGTGACAATGATGATAATACAAGGATGCTTCTATTTATTATAGATTCCCCCAGTTTTTGAAATCTTCACTGCAACAAGTAAAGCATTCTTCTTTTCATTCGACGCTTCCATCTCCCATTTTTGTCTTTTCGCTTGTCTGTCTTTCTCTTGTCCTTTTTCTTTCGTTGTCCCGTCTTTCATCTCTTCCTTCTCTTCGAAATGCTTTCTTTCTAACTTTTCATATTGTTTATTTGTCTGTCTGTGTCTGTTCATTCTTCGCTTTATCTTTCCTGTTTGTCGCCTTATTTGGATGGTGTCTTTCTGTCAGTCATTCTTTTCCTAATTTTCTCATTTTTGCAAGTGCCCTTTCTTGATATTCTCTTTTTAATTAAAAAAAAAAAAAAATTCTTTTGCAATTTTTTTTTAATAGTGGTAATTTCTCCACTCTACTTTCTTTCTCTCCCGCTCCGATTTTACAATTTCTTTGTTGTTTCATTGTGTCCATTTGTCTGTCCCTTGATTATCAAAGGAGACAGACCCAAATACTGTCCCGACAGGCGACGAAGTCGTCTACCGGACACAAATGGGTGACCCGGTCGACGCCGTGTAGCCTACAGCTGAAACCTTGCGTTTATTTGCAGAAGCCTGTCCATCAATTATTTACCGCCCCTGCGACTTTCTGTAGCAACCTTTAATGCACTTTAATGACGTGGCGGGCAGCTCGTGATAATTGCACAATTATCTCTGCACCCGGAGACGTTGGGTCTCAAAGCGCGAAAAAAGAAATCATCAGAAGAACGCTACAACAGATTCACAAAAATACACCTTGCGTGTTCAGTCAGTGTTAAAAAATCGTCTTCCACATTATTTAGCAACAAATTACTTTGGATCTTTTCTCCTGGTTATGCTGACGTGGTGGGTAATGAACAAGCAGACAGATTGGCTGGATCTGCACCACTGGGTGGTGAACTGATGCATGACAGGGCAGATGTTGTCAAGGCCCTTTGGGAACAAGTAACGGAATCAGTAGATAAACAAGATTTTATGGCATGGAGAGAATGAGGCACCTACGTGTAAACAGAGGGTCTAGTCTAGCCGGCTCACTACACTCAGAGGAAAGGCAAGACGAACCTATAACCAGATTGTGTCTGGTACCATCAGTATTGGAACTTTGCGCTGGTTGCTGAAGATGAGGACGGAGCACGCATGGGATTGCCCGAGTGCTGTGATGTCGATTCTTGACTTAACTAACTAACTAACTAGCAACACATGAACAAGCTAGATGATCGAGTCAGTGCCCGTTGTTTTGTGGTTTTACTGTAAATGTGGCGTCTTCTAGAAAGGCGAAATTACGCATAGGGACCATTTGAATTGTTGAATGAATATAGCCTGTGTTGTTTTTAGCTTTCATCATGTGGGTTCAGGGGTCCCTTTATGGGAACAACAAGAATGGACACACTGCCTCCACTTCAAGCATGTCGTATGAGTCGACTAATGGGGGAGGGATTGGCTTACTTTGAAGTCGGAGTGCATCTGTCTGAGAGGCACGGAACCAGCAATCTGCATATAAATAAGTCAGATATATTGAACGGATTTGTAGTAGATTCTGGAACAAGACTAAAATCCAGAGGTGGACAAACAACCAGAACTGTCCACCGGAGTTACACCCAATGAGTGTCGGTTGGTCTAAACAATTTGCATCTAGTCCTGTTTGTATACTAAATGCGCTTGAAGGCATGGGGAGGTCAAATGGGTCCTTTACTGTATACTGAATAAAATATTTTAATGGATAAACATTGCACTTAAATTTTGAATTTGGGTTTCTTTGCTGTTGTCGCAAATGATATTCATTGGTACTTAAATATGTTCCTAACTGTTCTATTGTTTTGTGTGTGTGTGTCTTTTTTTTCTTTCTATTTCTTTTTCAAGTATCGTCGCTAGCCCAGTGACTATCATACAAGAATAAATCTTACTTATTTACCTAAAAATATAGTCTAAAAACAGTTTCCGTCTCATACAAGGGTAATAGAATTTTACTGAACAATTTGTCACAAAATATCCTGTTCAGTACCTCACTTTGGGAATGCCGGTTCAGGGGCAGCATACTAAGTTACCATGAGAGACGAATGAAACCAATGGATAAAGTATTCTGGGGACAATATGACACCAGCAGGTACAAGAAGTGTGTACCTTGGTGACACGATCATAGGGTATGTGAAGACTGAGATCGATATCAAATCATTCAAGAAGTGTGGTATTTCAAATGCCACAGAATGATCTGAAGATGGGGGAATATATGACGACAATAATTCTTCATCAGGCTCAAACGAGGACAAGGAAAACCATCAAACAGTTGAGAGATTTGACGACAGTGATAAGGAGTTTCCACAGCTCTATGATGAATAAAACGAGGACATGGAGAACTATTGAGCGGTTGAGAGATTTGACGACAGTGATGAGGAGTTTTCACAGCTCTATGATGAATAAAACGAAGACAAGGAAAACCATCAAACAGTTGAGAGATTTGACGACAGTGATGAGGAGTTTTCACAGCTCTATAATGAATAAAACGAGGACAAGGAGAACTATCGAGCGGTTGAGAGATTTGACGACAGTGATGAGGCGTTTTCACAGCTCTATAATGAATAAAACGAGGACAAGGAGAACTATCGAACGGTTGAGAGATTTGACGACAGTGATGAGGAGTTTTCACAACTCTATGATGAATAAAACGAGGACAAGGTAGAGAACAATCCAATGGTTGAAAGATTTGACAGTGATGAAGAGTTTTCACAACTCGATGATGAATAAAACGTGAGTTTACTTCTTCGTCTTCTTCACTTTCTCTTTTACCGCTATGGGTGTCGAGGGAGATATAAGGTTCTGTTTCTAGCTCTTCTGGCCGCCTCGACCATACTCACATCATGCTGTTGTAGAGTTTCTCTGAGGTTATCCTTCCATCTTGTTCTTGGTCTACCTCGTGCTCTACGCCCTTCTTCTATTTCCATGTATGCTTTGTATGGTATTGTGTCACAAGGCATTCTCTCTAAGTGGGCAAACCATTTCACTTGCTGTCTTCGTATCTAATCCAGAATTGGTTCTGTGCCGACTTTTTCTCTTATGATCTCATTCCTGATCTTATCTCTTATGGTCACTCCTACAGCCCTTCTCAGTCATCTCATTTCCGTGGTTACTAATTTTCTTTTATGGTTTGTTGTGAGTGACCATGCCTGGCACTGGTAGCACAGAGTTGGAATAAATATGCTTTGAATTAGATGTCTTTTTGTGCTGATTGGGATTGTCTTATGCAGTAAGAGGGGTGCTAGATGTCCCAATACTTGGTTTGCTTTACTGCATCTAAAGTTAATTTCTTTATCCAATTTCCCATCTTCGGTAAATGTAGTTCCCAGATATTTAAACTCAGATGCCTGTTTAATGCCTTTGCACTTTATTGCTATGTTTAGATCTGTCTTCTTTTTTCCTATTGACATTACTTCTGTCTTTTCAGTGCTGATTCTCATATTATTTGTTTTACATTCTTCATTCATGGATGTTAGATGTTGTTGCAATTTCATGGCTGTATCTGCTATCAAGGCCTGGTCATCTGCAAAGAGTAATTCGTTGATCTTACTAACATTTTCATTCATGGGCTTGGCATTCTTGCATATACTGTCGATGTAGGTGATAAACAGCAGTGGTGATAAGACACACCCCTGTCTTACTCTAGATGTTACTGTGAATGGATAAGATGTTCCCTGATTTATTCAGTGAGTTTACTAGCTATATGTAATCATATTATACTCCATCCCTCATCCCCACCCAATGCCCTAATTTCCGATCCCAAAGTCGAGGTGCATATTATACATGGGATTTTCGTATACTTGAGAAAATATTGTATGTTGGGGTCCAATCTTTACTGGAAATCAAAAAAAGGAAACATAATTTCAGCGACTACTGTTTCCAGGTCTACCCTACTAAAATTCACATCAGAAATGTTCTAGGGTGTAAAAAATTAAGAACATTGTGTTGACCACATGAAGTGCCGTTGATCTATACACAGAACAGTGCTGGTTGCATGTACTAATAGTCTTCTCTAGTAAGTAAGAAAGGACTCCATTCATTCCAGTGGCGTATCAGAAATATGATGTTAGACAAGGGCTATTCAGATATGATTTATTAGGGGTCACAATGTAGAGAGGCCATAGTCCCAGCATAAAAATAACACTAGTATAATACAAATAGCAACGATAAGCTGACCACTTACTAGACATCTGTGGGCCAGATTGGGCCCGCTGGCCGCTAATTGAATAGCCTAGTGCTAGATATATATTTTTGTAGATCAATCGGCGTTCGATGTGTGGTATGGCCACCATCACTTCGACACCTTTACTTCACAGACTTTTCCTGCCGATTTCGGGTTCAAGCCATCTTGGAACCAAAGTAATTTTTGAAAGGAAACGACCCGACTCGATATGGATTTGAACACAAGACCTTCGGGCCGACAAAGTGCGTTAGCTGCTGCCACCACGACCCCAACTCTTTATTAGTTCTTTACTATGTTAGCAGCGTGGTAGTAAACGTTGGCTGCCTTGTGAATACTCTATTTGTCAGAAAGTGGTGCAATATCAAATCCATAGTCGTTGCATGATTTCATTATCTCAACCATCTGGGTTTACAAATCGATCATCATTATCATCATCCTGAACTTCTTATTCATCATTATTATCACACGTGACACACAAGGCCTGCAGCCTAGATCTCCAAGGCATCACATACCGTGCAGTCTTTTTGAAATCATGGATTGAATCCAATCCAGCAATTTTCGTCTTTCTCCACATTGTTCGTCTTTACGTTTGTCTCTTGGGTGTTCTTGTTTTTCTAAATTAATTTGTTTCCTACTTCAGCGCCCGTAAAGTGAATCTCCATCCACTTTTCTCCGTGGGGTTCTCAACATACCTTACAGCTATTGATACAAGCGGTGGTCCGGACACTAAGTTTATTTCCTTACCTATCTTGAATTTATACTATTTAACGTTCGACAATTTCGTTAGTCTTCTGTCTTCGACATCATTTTACTTTCGTTTAATATCTTAAGTGGATATTCGATGTGTTTTGGGCGAGGGGTGAAGGAAGGTCAAGCGCGGGGGAAAAAAGAAGAGGGGGGGAGGGGTGAGGTATAAGCGAGCAAAAGCCCGGCTCTCTAGCGAAGTTGGTTAAACCTGACTTTCGCGGCGG
Organism: Candidula unifasciata; assembly: GCA_905116865.2. NCBI lineage: Eukaryota > Metazoa > Mollusca > Gastropoda > Stylommatophora > Geomitridae > Candidula > Candidula unifasciata. The sequence goes on from CAJHNH020008488.1 coordinate 669,456, forward strand.
CCGGGTGACGAACCCCTTGTGGTCCGGGTTCACTCCCGGGGGTAGGCAGAAAAGCCACATTTCTCCCAGATTTACGGTATTTACAATGGAATCAAGGCCGAAGGGTTGCGATATCCATAGTACCGAGCCAAAGGGTTTACAACTCATGGTTTCTGGATACGTTAAAAAAAAAAAAAAAAATAAGCGAGTAAATGAAAATGTCATATCATCTTATTTTGCTGATACATGGAACATGGGATAAGCTGTGCTTCCATCTTTGGTGTGCTAATATACCAACTAAACCTTTGCACAAAAATGTCTATTTGTCAGCAAGTCTGTCTACCATTATATCTACTTCTCTGCTTGTCCTTTTACCCATCTGTCTGCCTGCCCGTCCGTGAATCTTTCTACTTAAAAGTCTGTCTGTCTGTCTAAATTTTTCGTGCATGCATTCCACTTTAGATTCCGCCCAGTGAAAGAATCGTAAACTTGAGAAACTATAAGACAATGAAACGAAAACAACAAACCTTATGAGAAAAAATTAATAGGCCGAGACGGGAGAAATAGAGAAGAAATAAGAAAAGAGAGGGAAATTTAAATTTAAATTGACTTAAAGGGATGGCGAGAGAAGGAGCGAGAGAAGATGTGTGTGTGTGTGTGTGTGTGTGTGTGTGTGTGTGTGTGTGTGATAAAGAGATAGACAGAGAGAGAGAGAGAGAGAGAGAGAGAGATAGAGAGAGAGAGAGATGGACGATAAGAGAGGGAAAAATTGCCAGATTTCTTTGGATGAATTTGGTTCAAAATTCTAGTTGTATTGATTTTTGAGCTCCCTATCAAACTACAAAGAGTTTAGTTTTTTAGCGCATTAGAAGAAGGGATGGATTTCTTAATATAATCAAATTACCTCAAATAATAATAATAATTAATAATAATAAAATAATGATAATAAAACAATAATAAGATTGATAAAGAAGTGTCTGACAAAGAAGAAAGACGGTAACGACGACCCCAATAAAATCGCAAATTGCTCTTCAGTCACTTCATGCTAAATACATTTTTCCTTTGATCAATCGGCACTCGGTGAGTGAAGTCATCACCATCACATTAGCCGGCTTTACTTCCGATGACATTACCTGACATCAATAATAGATAATATCCACCTGCGAGCCAAGTCAATTTTAGAAAATGATTATTACAAAACGGGTTCGAACACCAAACATTCTGGCCGACAGGCGATTGTCTACCAAAGCTCCCCAGGGGGCAGTCATTGATTCTAGCAGAGATAACTGATAGGGTCCCTATAGTAATCCATTTTGTAATGTTGTCCTCAATTATTTTGAAGAAAACAAGCTTCATGATCTTATAGAAGGATGCAACAGTGTCAAATGTCAACAAAACACCAGAACGAGTGGTGTATGCGTGTGTGTGCGCGTGCACACATGGAGCTCTCCCCATGTCCTCCCAATCTTTCTAACCTCATTCTCCAGCTCTCTTCTCCGTGTGTTTTTTGGCCTTCCTTTATTCCTATGCCCCTGTGGGTTCCAATGCAAAGACATTCTAGTTATGCTGTTCTCCTGTTTTCTCAGTGTGTGCCCTATCCAACGCCAGCGTCTTTTTCTCACCTCCTGATCCACTGGAGCCTGTTTAGTTCTCTCCCAAAGTTCTACATTAGTTATTCTATCATACCATTTTATTCCCTCTATTCTGCGCAGGCACCAGTTAATGAATGTCTGTAATTTATTAGTAATTGCCTTCGTTGTTCTCCATGTTTCCGCCCCATACAATAGTACTGATTTGACACTAGAATTAAAAATTTTTAGTTTAGTATTTCTTTTAATTTCTTTTGACCTCCACAAATTCCCTAGTGCTATGAAAGCCCCTCTTGCCTTTTGTATTCTTATTTTAATATCTCTATCAGTTCAGCCGTCTTTAACGCACCATATTCTTTCAGATAGCACAAATAGTATATTAAGGCATATCATACGGCTTAACGAGATTGGAAACACGAACACCATTCTTATGATTAGTTATTATTTTCAACTTAGTTTCTACTTTAATACACCTTGGTTTCTCTACACCACTATCACTAACACTTTTCACTTTCTTGGGAGTCATAATGAGAGTTAATTTAATGCACACACACACACACACACACACACACACACACACACACGAACACACACAGTAACAACAACAACAACATAACTGTATCAAGAACACCGCTGCGACAATGTCCAACAACAGAACTGTATCAAGAACATAACAGCGGCAATGTCCAATAACAGAACTGTATCAAGAACACCGCAGCGACAATGTCCAACAACAGAACTGTATCAAGAACACCGCAGCGGCAATGTCCAACAGCAGAACTGTATCAAGAACACAGCAGGGGCAATGTCCAACAACAGAACTGTATCAAGAACACCGCAGCGGCAATGTCCAACAACAGAACTGTATCAAGAACACCGCAGCGACAATGTCCAACAACATAACTGTATCAAGAACACCGCAGCGACACTGTCCAACAACAGAACTGATCAAGAACACCGCAGCGGCAATGTCCAACAACAGAACTGTATCAAGAACCACGCAGCGGCAATGTCCAACAACAGAACTGTATCAAGAACACCGCAGCGACAACAATGTCCACATTGGGGAGTACAAATGATGCTGTTCGTCAGCCGAAAACACGGCACCAAAGTCATATTGTTCGCTCGTGCGCCGAGGCATTGTTCGAGGGTCGCGTCAAAATGTGTTCAGAAATTCTGTTTATGGGTCGATTTGTTGGTGACTAAAGACGTTTGTGACCAGAAGTACGAGTCTAACAACGTTAAGTATCACAAAAAAATATAATTGTTTACTGAGTATTAAAAACAAATATAATTGTTTACTGAATAAAAAAACAAATATAATTGTTTACTGAGTATCACAAACAAATATAATTGTTTACTGAGTATCACAAACAAATATAATTGTTTACTGAGTATCACAAACAAATATAATTGTTTACTGAGTGTGACAAACAAATATAATTGTTTACTGAATATAAAAAAACAAATATAATTGTTTACTGAGTATTACAAACAAATATAATTGTTTACTGAGTATCACAAACAAATATAATTGTTTACTGAGTATGAAAAACAAATATAATTGTTTACTGAGTATCACAAACAAATATAATTGTTGACTGAGTATCACACAGCACAGAATTTTCTTGTATTCCAGACAAGAAGAAGCCTTCTCGATTTTTGAGACTAGACCTGGGACTTAAAGTCATGTGCAAGTCGTGTGCTTGAGAATGTAACACAAAAATAGCGAAAATTAAAAATCAAAATAGCCGTGGGAAAAACTCCCTAAACTAAACATAAAGAAGTCGAATTCAAAAGCTTGATGAATCGAAACATATTTTTTGTTCCGTTCTGTTTTATGTGCAGACGTTTTAGTTTGCGACGAAGATCGCCAAACCTGACAGTCGCCCGCAGTGAAGAACGAACCGTACCAAGTCGTCGAAACTACAAGTCCCAAGTCGAGTCGCGAGTCGCTAAGGGAGGAGAAGGAGGAGAGGAG
>CAJHNH020008488.1:678004-688004 GCA_905116865.2 Candidula unifasciata
CTCTCTCTCTCTCTCTCTCTCTCTCTCTCTCTCTCTCTCTCTCAACTTTGCCTTTCCTATATCCTCAAGTGTTTTCCGGCTGTTTATTCAAGTATATAGTCGAATTTGTCCTCTGACTAAGGCTTCTTGCCAGCTCCTTCACCGAAGGCTATCTATACTTGAATTTTTTTTTATTTCCCACAATTTTTCAACAGCACTTAGCACTTGAAAACGATTAGGAAAAGCCCTAGTTTTATGAAGTCTATGTAGTTCGGAGCTGTGATTTTCTAACAAGGTGTTATTATAGAAGCGTTTAGGTTTATCATTTTTATCTGTAGCACGGTTCTAATGATATCACGAAGCCTGCTTTCACTTCCCTGGATAAATGCCGGGATCAATACCAGTCTGGGTCAGTCTGCAAATACAAGTCACTGACGCGGCATCTCCAGAACTATTTGTGACTGAGCCTCGTTTAAAATTTCAACGAAGACATAACATGCTCTCTCTCTCTCTCTCTCTCTCTCTATATGATATATATATATATATATATATATATATATATATATATATATATATATATATATATATAATATATATATATATGGTGTATCGGCAAGACGCTCGCCTGTGGATCTGAAGGTCGTGGGGTCAGGTCATGACAGAGCGGACATTTTTCAAAAAGTCATTGGCTGCTGGATCCACTCTTAAACGGATATCAGATAAAGTCCCAGGAAGTAAAGGCGAGCGGCGTAAGTTTGACCACATCATCCACCGAGTGCTGACTGGTCTAACAAATTGTGTCTAGCACTGTTTGCTAGATTGAAGTTTGAACAACGGACCAACATCATGGCACACGGTGCCATAAGTGCTCCGTTCTTATCTTAACTCAAGTCTGGGTCCGAAGAAGCTCAGCACAGTGTACAGACTCTGTAACACAGGCGAGGATCCTGAAATACTTTAGGTAGATTTTTAACTTCAAATTTTGTCTGGGCAGTGCCGTTAGGCTACTATTTTCGTTTTATACTGCCAAAAGATTGTTTACGTGCGGAACAATGCACACGGGCTCTGATCTCACTCCCCAGAGACCAGAGGGAATTATGAGAAGTCCAAGTCCACGTGAAAAAATCCCAGCCCTTACCGGGGATTGAAACCGGAACCTCCAACACTCGAGACGGACACAATGCCTCGGAACCACGAAGCCCCCCCCCCCCCCCCCAACCTCTCCCCGCGTTTATCAAATACTCCTATTGGAAAAGGGTCCTTTGCAGAATATATTAAATATGAATGGCACCGAAAGTATTAAATATAGTCTTAACATGTAGCGACCAGAAGTGATACACTGAACATAAGGGGGCGTGAGTAAAACACGCCAAACAGGAAACAAGGCTCTATCAGCAGGAAATGCATTAAACGAATATAGAACTGTTCGTGACTGAGCCTCGTTTTCAATACTCAGCGACGACAGGCAAGGTCAGGTCCGGATTGCGATAGTGTTGTACGGGTGATTGTCTTGCCCCATCGTTATGTGTAACTTTTTATATGGACCTCGTCAGTGTAGCGGGATAGAGGCTCGTCTGTCGGCCCGTAGATCGTCGGTTCGATTCTGCCTGGCGTTGGACTTTCCTCTCTCCCAGATCGACCCAGCCTTAAATGGATACGAGGTAATGTCACAACAGACGGCGAGATGTTGACCACGTATCATATGAAAGCAAAGCCGATTTGTCTCTAAAGGTATCAATCTAGCATCAAAAGCCCGATGTATCACTGTCATAGATACATAAATAGACAGGAGGGAAAAACCAGCATGACGACAAGGATAAAAGGACAGCGACAGAAATAAATAAATAGGAGACGACAATAAATCCGGTTAGGGACACAAAGCCATCAAACCACGCACACATATTCTAGTTACAACTACAGATAAAATTAGTAAGTAAGTAAAGTAAAGATCCCTTTTCACGCCTTTCGGCGCATCAGGCATATGGGCAGAGCGCCCCATATTTTTACAGACCATCAGCACTCTGTGGGTAATGTGGTCAGCAGTACGCCGGCTGTCTTTACTTTCCCAGATATAATTAGACTACACTTATAATTGGGAGTCGCCGTGGTGTCTTTACTTTCCCAGATATAATTAGACTACACTTATAATTGGGAGTCGCCGTGGTGTCTTTACTTTCCCAGATATAATTAGACTACACTTATAATTGGGAGTCGCCGTGGTGTCTTTACTTTCCCAGATATAATTAGACTACACTTATAATTGGGAGTCGCCGTGGTGTAGCGGCTAGACGCTCGCGTGCGGATCGGAATGTCGTGAGTTTGCTCTCTGGCGGAGCCAGACTTTTTTTTTCCAAAAATTACCTTGATTCCCATGTCGACTCAGATTTGAGTGGGTACTGGATGCAGGCCTGGGAAGTGAAGGCGGTCGGCGTGATGCTGAATAATCACCCATCTTTTGCCGATTATTCTATAAAAATATATTTCTAGCACCATTTGCCAGATTGACCTTAGACAAGTGATTCCCAAACTGTGCGCAGCGGCATTCTGAGGAGCCGTGAGCTCTTTACAGGGGGACCGCGAAATAGTCTAGCCATATAAAAGGGACCTTTACTTCACACATCTAACTGAATGCGGCTGGCAGCTGAGTGGAATGTTGCCGACTTATTATTAATATTATTATTATTATTAAAAAAAAACATATTACACATCCCTGTAGCACACAACTCTTGATTGGTTTGTAAAGGCCTACTTCATTATCGATTCTTACAGCAGCATATTGCTTTCAAGGTTCTTAATCAGCCTAAGGTATTTTTCGTCAGTTTGTAGATATTTAAGCTTTTTTTTTTAATCACGTCGATGTGTCTTAATCTTTCGAATCTCTTTGTATAATAAGAATGTATCCAATACAGCACTATTATAACATTGTTTTTAACAGTTATTGTCCGGACATTTCTTCACTCCTTTTGAATTCATTCCATCAGATGTTCAACATTTTCTTCAGGATTCTGTTTTAAAATGCGTCTATGCTTGAGTGTTAACATTATGAGATCAACCGATGTAACATTAGAAAGAGCAAAAACGATCCTTTCATCTAACAAATCACTGGTAAAGGAAGAAGGGTGATGACGAACAGGAAGAGGCGCAAGAGGAAGAGGATGAGGAGAAGAAACTAAGGAAGAGGGAAAATATAATACTATTTGTCCATTCTCGCTTTTGATGTGCTGTTCATGTTGTTAAGATACCCTTGTCTTATTTTTAACACAGTACCTCACATCAACCAGTGACACGAATACGCTATAATTAGCAACAATTGATCGATACCGCCTGTATTGTTGAATGGATCGCCATTGAAAACATTCAGTGCGTGCCCAGGTTCAATTTGTAAATGCGAATTTAACTAGTCGATTTACTGCTTGCTCCTTCAATATTGAAAGTCGAATACGCATTGACAGGTTCTTGTCAATCAGTATTTGAACTGGCTGTGTTGACCACTAGATGTTGAAATTAAAAAAAACAAGAAATCCGGCTTTCAAATAAGGACTTCGCCAGTCTCTTTGTATATTTCTATATATTCTGTGTAATGTGTTCAGTAGTATGAACTGATCTAGCCCAGAACCATTATCTATCTTATCAATAATTCTTTTTCTTCAAGTACATGCCGTGTGACGTTGGTATTCATGTCTATCCACAGCCTTCTGTCTCGTGTACATTCAATCAAATCTGACACAGATGATATCACATGCCATGATGTCAAACTGTCCAACATCTCTTCTCTCGGTCTCCCTCTGCCTCTCCTCCCTTCCAACTTTCCTACCTTTACAATGTACTCCAGTTTTTTTTCTTCTCATCACATGACAAAATGATGTAGATTGTCTTTTTCTGATGTGGGTGATCAGTTCTCTTCGTGGGTCAGTTTCTTTCAAGACATCTTCATTACTCTTTTTATTTGTCTGGTGTATTCTCATCATTCATCTATACAGCCATATCTCCGCAGCTTCCAAATAAGCGTTTCACTAAATTACTCACTGTCAATGATTCACATCCGTATATGAATATAGGCTTTATGTAACTTTTAAGAATTCTCTTTCTCGTCCTAAATGACCAAAAAAAAAAAAAAAAAAAACAGCTTGCAAAAAATGTTCTTTATTGTGTGAAATGTTGCTTTTACTTGGGTTAATCGACATTTAACTTGCTTAATACATCTTCCACCTGATTTTTTCAGGGCACTCAAGTACTTAAACATATCAGCGTGCTTTAGGTTTGTCCCATTTACTTGATGTTACATTGTGGATTGTAAATTTTCTTTGGGACCAACAATTTAACTTTATATCAACAATATCACTTTTTATTATTGTATTAGGTACAACGTTTGTAGATTGTTTAGATTTAAAGTGTATAGATATTATGATATGGAGATTGCACCTACATTTGCCACGGGATGGGATGAGTTAGCCGATTGCAGGCCATTCTTTCCTGAATGTGTTAAATTAGCCAGCTGCAGGTCAGTCTTTCTTGAATGTGTTAAATTAGCCAATTGCAGGCCAGTCTTTCCTGAATGTGTTAAATTAGCCAATTGCAGGCCAGTCTTTCCTTAATGTGTTAAATTAGCCAATTGACGGCCAGTCTTTCTTGAATGTGTTAAATTAGCCAATTGCACGCTAGTCTTTCCTTAATGTGTTAAATAAGCCGATTGCAAGCCAGTCTTTCCTGAATGTGTTAAATTAGCCAATAGCAGGCCAGTCTTTCCTCAATGTGTTAAATTAGCCGATTGCAAGCCAGTCTTTCCTGAATGTGTTAAAACGATTTAAGGGATGGTTGGTGGGGTAGCTCTCCCCTTCAGAAAATGTGTACGGAGACGAAACGATCCGCCCAACCATGCATGTCTGTATCTTTTACAATACTTGTTTATGTATTTCATGTTATTTTAAATATATTACAATATTCATAGGTCACTCAACACATTATAATAAGCACGCTCATAATCCAGGTCTAGACCTCTTGAATTCCTCCACCCCGGCTACCCAGAAAAATGTTTGCTCTATCCAGCAGGTCGGCTATGTGGCTTAGTCGATACGGACGCTTCATAATGCGGGGATGCCAGGTTCGATCCCAGCTGCGTGCCATGCGCCTTGCGTTGGTTTCGACAGTGGTATCAAGAAAGCCGACCGTCCTGGAAGCAATGGGAAACTACTCCATGTAAATTTGCCTAGAAAAACCACACAACAGCCAGGGGCTCACAACAGCCAGGGGCTGTTGGGGTTGGTTCTGCAACGTCCTGTAAAGGATACGCAACTAAATTATCCAGCAGTGTTTTCTGTGTATTGATGGTGCTACAGCTTACGTGTATATGACAACACACCAACTCGTTGCAAGGTTTCTATTCTTTCCTTTCCTTGTGGACCGCATGATCACATCAAGGATATAGGGTGGGCTTTTTACCAGGTAAAGTCTGGGAAGTAAAAGCTGCAGGCCTGATTTTGACCACATCACCCATCGAGATCTATACAAATATGAGTCTTGCCTTTTATGCCCCATGCGCCACTGGCGCGTAAAGTGAGCTTAGATTTTTTGTTAAACCTTTTAGTGTTTACGTTTTATTGCAGTCTGTCCTTTTTTTTCAATTCTGTTATAGTTTTCATCACAGTAAGAATTTGTCAGTATTATTTAATAATTTCACTAACATTGTATGTGTTTAAAAAAAAGTAGTAAAGGATATTTTTAACGCCGATGGAGCATCGGGCATAGAATGTTAGAAATATATTTGTTATGAGCCGATCTGGACTTTCTCTGTGATATGGTAAACGTCACGGCGACTGTCTTTATTCCGCAGGACATTATATACTACCAATTGTAGCCCAGATTTACATAAAAGCCAATGCCATCACCATCATCGTGTGGCAGATCCTTTGCAGAACATCATTCTCATCACTGTCTGCTTAAAAGAAACTCAATCCATCACCAGCTCTTCCGCTTCCAAGGATTCACTTACACTCTGTGTCCATCTTTGGGTTGATCGGCCCTTACCCCTCCTTAAAGGTCCCATTTTATTCCTTAAAGACTGAGCGATATTCCAAGACTCAAATCCGTAAGTTGCTACAGGAGAAAATAGATGTTCTCAAAATGTTAATTGTGGTTTCCTTGTTTTTCTGTATTGGTAAAAGAAAAATATCTGAGCTAGTGCGGAGTAGACCATATCTTGCCCTCTAGCCACTACGTTATTGTCGCTCCCGTTTGTGAATTTATACACTTTAACTAGACTTGTTCAGTCCCAGATCATATCTGATTTCCTGATCGAAGCAACAAAGATACAAAAACATAGATATATTTCCCCCACAGGGTCCAGATATACATTACACTGTGGGTGACCTTTATTGCTGGATTTATTTAGTTTGCCTAACTAAACATAAGATATACAAATAGACAAAACGTGTTTACTTATGCATAGGAGTACAATGCAGTACAGACGATGCGTTGTTTGCGATTAAAAATGTTAATACATATTTTGGCGCTGTTTTCTTCTTCTTCATTTCCTTTTTTTTTTTTATTTAATTTAAAAAAACGTAGAATATTTAATCGTCATTTTATCTACTCCAAATTTTATAAATCTATAAATACATACATTGTTTATATATTTTTTTTCTATCTACATTTTTAAGCCTGGCGCTAGCTCAGTTGGTTAAACGAGCCTGAGCGGCGACCGGGTGACAAACTTCCAGTGGCTTGAGTTCGCGCTCGCGGGTAGGCAGAAAAGTCGCATATTTTCCAGATTTACGGTACCTATCATGGAATCAAGGCCGAAGGATTGCGACTTTCATAGTAGTGCGCCAAAAGGGTTTAGAACTCATGATTTTTGGATCGATATTTAAAAAAAAATTAATTGTTATAATTTATCAATGCTTTTATTGCTTCTCTTCACTCTCGTGTTCTTCCGCATTCTCCGTCTCCTCCTCAGCCTTTTTTTTTTCTTATCATTACCCACTCCCTCTCTCTTTCTTCCACCTAGACATTTTATTGCTGAATTAAAATGTACTGAAGTCAGAGACGAATTTTTTTTTATCACGCACACTAACACACACATACACACACACATATGCATACACCATATACACAGATACGCACAAACACACATGCACACATCATATACACATAGCAATGCAGGTGATCTTTAAAAAAAAAACAGGATACAGTTACTAGATAATGAAACAATCACCAGAAGGGTGCCCTGGCAAAAATTAGATCCACATATAACAGATGCGTTCGTGGAGTTAAAAAAAAAAAGATCTGCCTCTGATAAACTGATAACTGGCGCAATAATCTCCCGCTGAAATGTATAAATGAGCAGAAATGAAGTTTAAGCCGTAGCCGTCTGGAAAAAAACAATTACGCACGAAGCAGCGCTATCAGTTTAGATGTTATTTAGCTATCCAAATCAGACAAGTTTTAGATGAGTCTTTTCTCAGTGGCAAGATGGTTGCTCAGAGATAAGTTACTTCGAGGTTGTTATTGTCAGAAAGCAGATTGTTCTTTATCTCACTAAAGTGTACTTTGAGAGATGAGCTTTCTTTTCAAATACGTTCCATAGCTATCACAGGACGTAATAGAACCAGCCTCAGCAATGTTTGGCTGTTGGTAATTTCACAGACACATTTGTATGTTCAGTTGTTTGCCATTCCCGCTAGACGGTCAGCTCTTGATACTGTTGTCGAAACCAGCGAAAGGCGGTCTTCTGCCAGGTCGTCGGCAGCAACTCGGAATTTTTTAGTGGGTTCGCAATATCTAAACGACATGCGCTCAAGCTTTCCCTGTTTGGTTACTTGCGTATTCTTTCCAGGACTTTGCAAAAGCAACAATAGCATTTTTGTGTGGCTGTTGTGGTTTTTCTAAACACATTTTTAGGTAGTTTACCACCCCTTTATGAAAAGCTCAGCTTTCGGTAACCCCTGTCGAAATAAACGCAAGATGTTCTTGTTATGAATCGCCCACAGCAGGGATTGTTATGAAGCGTAGTCATATTTGCTATAAAAACAAAAATGAAGTTCTTTAGAAATTTGAGTTTAACTGTACATTGCTCTGGGAAATTATCATTTTTTTCATCAGTGGTATTTATGCTACCCCAAGTGTTATAACAGCAGGAATTACATATAAACTAAAACGGGGGTGGGGAGGGGGAAAAGGGGGGGGGGGGGGTGCTGAGTGGTCTCGAGGTATGGCATCCGCCTCGAGTGATGAAGGTCCCGGGTTCAAACCCTGGTAAAGGCTGGGATTTTTTCATCTGGATTTCTTTAAATTTTCTCTGGTATCTGGGCAGTAAGACCGGATGCCCGTGTGTGTGTGTTGTTATTGAGCACGTAAAAAAAAAAAAGATGGATTTGCGATTACAGAATTCGGTTCTCAATTTATAACGTACCCCAAACACGAAATCCCCATGGGAAATCCACAGCTGACCTGACAGTCCATTATTTCAAGGGGCAAGTGTGCTGTTGTTTGGTGTGTTTTTTTTTTTTTTTTTGAGTGTTTATCTAGTGTCTTCTAATCCTAACCCTAACCCTAACCCTAAACTTGGCTGAAGAGAAATCGCGGGAGAAACTACAACCTAAACACCCTAGAATCTATTGGGAATGTCTCCCGGGACGTTGTCGTGACGTCAGGGGTAAGTTAAAAATTAAGTACCCAGAATTCTACTGATCATGTCGAACTGATTGCAAAGTTGAGATAAGGAACAGTTTTCTTCCATTTCTTTCATAGACCTCCTGTCTGTCTTTACATATTTATGACTGGCGTTTTTTGCAGAGCTGCCATAGTTGCAAATTCAGTCATCACTTGATTTGTGTTACAGTAAATTTGATTATCTTCTCCACAGACGTTTACTCGCTCTCTTTCGCAGCATTCCCGTCCCCAGGAGATTACCTGCTTTTTTTTTCATTACAAATAATAAACACACTAAAGGCACACCAGATTCCCTTACAACAGCCAGGTCAAAATAGAGACCGATCAGTCAACTGCGTAATACCATTTGGGTGCAGAAAATGCATTGCTTTGTGTAGTTCCATGGATCAATCAATAAGCACATGGATCAATTAATTACATATCACTGTGCTATCAAGGTTCAGTTCTACTAAGATCAATCAGTCAGGTTCCCTCTCCGCTATACAATTTGACTGCAGTGTCAATCTCCCTGGTTGTACACGATTTCTGACTTTGGTTTGTGTAACTTGATGCAACTCTTCCACTTGCATCGTTGTCTACCTCTTCCTTAGCTACCTTCCATTATTGTTGTGAAAAGAGTGTTTCATCGTTTAAAATGTCCAAAATAGGTAACTGCTTTTATAAAAAAACACCTTTCTTTTTCATTTTTTGTCTCTCCAGCACGTCCCTATTTGACTGTTTCTGTTTCCATTAAACACGAATGATCTTTGTGCATGTCCACATTTCCAGGCTTTTATTCGACTTTACAATGATCACAGCAAGCAATAATGCAAAGACTAGACGGAAAGTGAAGAAAACGACGGACAGAGGGAATACGGGCACTTTGACGTAAATTATACTTCACTTGGACACCACAATGTACCAGATGAGCTAGGTGAGACGAAATGATGATGAAATGAATATTTGTTCATAGTCTAGGCTTTTTGGCCATACAATACGTTTTTCAGTATACATAACTTTCGGAGATTCTCATTTTCAGTGTGTTATTTATCTCTCTAGATGTAAACATTTTTATCTTGTTAACTCTTTGAGTCCCAAGGAACGCATCATACGTTCAAAGGTTACTGCCTAGAAGCCCAATGAATGCATGATGCGCTGATTTTACATCTTTTATGACTACCCCTTGGGCTTGTAATGCTAAACCCTTTGGCACTTAAAGAGTTAATGAACATATTTTTCTTTTCTTTTATACCCCTATTCTCTTTCTGATTCTATGTGGCCTCTGTCGTCGTCTGATGTATGTCCAAAACAGGCGAAACATAAGTTCCTATCGTAATCAATCAAGATATGAACTGTAATTATCTTCCTCTTCTTT
>CAJHNH020008488.1:693004-728004 GCA_905116865.2 Candidula unifasciata
GAGTTTTCCAGATGTTTGTTAAAGTGTGACAGCGTGAGTTTCGAAACCCTCTATACTACAAATTCCTAAACCGACAAGAGTAACAATAATAATAACAACAGACCAGCACTTGTGCTTACGTTAATGAAATAGTATAAGTATGGATTATGTTTTTAAATGTATACTGTTCTCAATTAATAGCTGTGGCTCGGGTATTTTTTTTTTTTTTTTCAAAAGTAGACACCTTTTTCTTCAAGCAATCAACGAGTCTACGGTTTGCATGCAGTAAAGCAAACTAGTATAAGAACTACAAATCGATGGTGGCTGTGTGGCAAACGCCCACTTAGAGGGTTACTTGACATTCTAATCTGAACTAATTATTGAGTGAACAGTCAAAAGAGATTGGACTGTTTAACAATGCATCATTTGGAGGTTCAATGTCTCGCAATTTGTCTTTGGCAAAAGGTCAGTGAGCAAGAAACGGAAAGGGAAAATGTTAACTCTACAAGCAAGCAATTTTCAAATAACAGAGAAGGTGCAGCGACTACATAGCACACACACACAGTCACAAACACACTGCTTGTGTGAGTATGTGTGTGTTTGTGCTTCTCTTTATAAAATACTTCACTTTGTCAGTCCTACTGTTTTACGTTACAAAAAAAAAAAAAAAAAAGCAAACGAGGAAAAGAAAATTATAAATAATACCTAAATACTATACGTGTTACTGTGAGGTAAGGAAAAAGACATAACTGCAGCAGTAGAAGTAGTAGCAGCAGCAGGGGTACCCATGACCTTCGGATCCACAGGCGAGCGTCTAACCGCTACACCATGGCTTCTCCGTCGATCTCCAACGTGTGAAAATGTGTGTATGGGAGAACTATAGACTAGATGCGTCACTGGGATGAAAATGTCCCTGTTTTTATATTACCTCAGCTAGCACAGCTATTGTAACTGCTTCTATAGTACGTTTGTAGTACTAAAAAAAAAAAAAAAGCAAACGAGGAAAAGAAAATTATGAATAATACCTAAATACTATACGTGTTACTGTTAAGTGAGGTAAAGAAAAAGACATAACTGCAGCAGTAGTAGTAATATCAGCCCAATGCAGGCCAACGTAACCACTGTGCTGAGCCAGGCGAGAGCTAATCTTTCTCCCTGTGCTGAATACCTTTCTCGCCTCCAAAAGCAGAAGACGCTCTTGCGGCGCGGGGTAAAAATTGTACACCTAAAAAAAAAACTCTTTTGAAGCGCATGGTTCAATTGTGACCTTTGCGCTGACAAGTCGGACGCGCTTGGGCTACGCCATAAAAACTCATTAAATAGAAATACTTCAAACTTACAAAGCAAATACAAAACACTTTGTAAGCAGATACATGTTCTTTTTATTATTATTAATATCTTTTTGTATGAAATATTTCAAAATAAGGTGCGACACACAGTACCAAATCACAGTCCTTGAACATGTATCTGGGTTTCCCGTCGTTTTTTGCTTTCTGCGCATATCACACACTTTCTTGTTTGGAATTTCTTCTGTGATGTTACAGACTCTATTTTTGAAGGGTACTGCCTTTCTTTGTACTAAACGAAGTGGCAGATCTTCACTTTTTTTGTCCTCGTACATTTGTTCTCTTTTCCTTGCAATATTTATGAAAACTTTCTCTTACTAACATTAAGTGAAATTGGGCAACAGGAGTGTTTTTGCACACAAATGAACAGTATACCAACCATGCTTCACAAAGCAACAGGATAACGTGAAACACATCTAAATGCACGTGACATATTGTTTAATTATTTAATACTTCTGTGATCTGTTGCCGAAAGAGCTAAGAGCTCAAATTTAGAATTTACATTTAAAATTATAATAATTAAAAAAAAAAACGGCATGCAGGAATTGAACGCGTACCCTCCGATTACAAGGCGAGCGTGATATCAACTACGCTAGAAGTTTATTTGTAAATTGGTACCGAAAATAGGACTAGTATTGTACACTTTGATAGACAAAACACATGTTTTGTCAGTTGTATAGTATATTAGAAACATTAGTATTAAATATCATGTCAGTACGTGACCATATCTTCATTTTGATTATTGAGGATTCATTTCAAATCCAGTCAATGTAGATAGCTGGGTCATATGGTCAGTCTTGCTCACGGCTAGAAGTACACGTGTCCGACGGCGTGCCGCGAAGATAGCCCAGCTCATATAACTTAACACGTTTCAAAGTTATCCTTACTATTACTCCTCGAAACAAACTCCAATAATTCTTCATTAACTATAATTAACCAATTTTCTTGTTATTTTGTATTTAAAAAAAGTAGACTAACGCAAAACCAGAAACATATTTTAGGGCAAAAAAGTTACCGTTCACCGACCATGCTTCTATGGTAACAAAGCAACAGGATAGCGTGAAATGCATCTAAATACGGCTAAACGCACCTGATAATGGTTTTAATTGTATGTAAATGGGTCAGTTTGATCAGATTTGGGCAATGTATATTTCCATTTCACCCCCAAGAATTACTGTCCTTAGCAATCTGTAAGAAAAGTCAAGGACGAGATATCTCGTCCTTAGCACTGAGGGCACAGAAAATGGAAGACGAGTTAACTCGTCCTTAGCAGTCTACCGGGTAGACGAGTTATCTCGTCCATAGCAGCGAAAGGGTTAAACAGGAATGCATTGTGGTGCCTGCATTCGTAATGGCTGTCTATTATTTCAAGGAAGAAATGTGTGCCATGTAAGTGGCTTCCTGTGTGCTAAGTGTCAACAACATTATATATATTTTTTTTAAATGTGGTAGTAACGTGTAACCTTGGATAAAAGCGCTAATGGGCGGTTATGTTACACTCTGTTGCAAGCCGGCGCCTTGGCCAAACTCACAGCCGCATGGTGTAAAAACTACTAATGCTCTGAAGCAGCGCTATTATGCAACATTGCCCAATATTATCCTGTCTAAAGAATTCACTCCAGCCACAAGAAGAACAAAATATTGTCATGAGACATTACCGATAATGGAAACCTGAAGCCCTGAGACAAGTTGACTACAGGGTATAACACAAGAGGATCCACTTGTATGGATTACAGACAGGGGCATAGCCACAAACACAGTCATTAGGAGGGGAAGACATAGCCACAAACACAATCATTAGGAGGGGAAAGGGGAAGAGTGCTTAGCCCTAAATATTTTTGTTAGGGTGGGGGAAGGGGTGTGTTGCCCAGTTATTATTATTAGTATTACTTTTATAATCATTTTTGTTATTATTATTTTAGGTTGTAGTAAAAGTAGTAGTATATATAGTAGTAGTAGTACTAGAAGTACTAGTAGCAGTAGTATTAGTGTAGTAGTAGTAGTAGTAACGTATTACTTTTATTATCATTTTTGTTATTATTATTTTAGGTTGTAGTAAAAGTAGTAGTATATGTAGTAGTAGTACTAGAAGTACTAGTAGCAGTAGTAGTAGTGCAGTAGTTGTAGTAGTAACAGCAGTAGCAGCAGTAGTAGTATTAATAGTAGTAGTGGCAGCAGCAACAATAGTAGTAGTGGTAGTAGTAGTAGAAGTAATTGTGTAGTATCTGCTGAATGGTAACAAATATAACAATATATTTGAAATAATTCGAAATGCATAAGCATTAGGGGGCTACCTAGGGCTATTGAAAATTGTATTCAGGGAAAGGAGATTAGTCGTTAGCCACACCTATACATTATTAGCAGGATGTTCACCCATCTCCCTCCCGCCCCCCCCCCCCCCAAAGAATTGTGGGTAAAGGGGTTCGTAGTTTCCGCAACCCAAGGTTCTGTTGCCCCCGGTTGCAGTACTCAGATTTTTTTAAACGGCGGTTTCTCAATGGCTAGACACTTGCCTGGGCGTCTGAGTGTTTTGGTGAGAATCTGTCATGATCATCGTTCTTGTTATCTTTATCTTGCTGTGCCCTTAAATGTCAAAAAAAGCTCACAGTCTATTGAACCATTCAGTTATATCTTGTGCAGTCACCATAACATTCATCGTCATCGTCAGGTGCCTTGCCGACTGGCGTGGGCGATCATGCCTCTCCACAATCTGCGATCTCCTGCAGCATGTATCAGTTCGTGTGCTGACACACCTCAATGCCATGCAACAAGACTGTCAAGCATCTTCTCTCGTTGTCTTCCTTTATCTCTCCTTCCACAGATCTTTCCAGTGGTCACAACATGTTCTATTTTCCCTCTTCTCATAACATGGCCGAAAAATGATGACTGTCTCCTTCTGATGTCTGTGATATGCTGTCTTCGGGCTCCCGCCTCTTTCAAAACCTCTTGGTTGCTCTTTTTGGCTGTCCAAGATATTCTAAGCATTCTTCTGTAAAACCACATCTCTGAGGCCTCAAGAAATTGTTTGGCCTGCCTACCGATTGTCCAGGATTCACAGCCATATGTTAAAACTGGATGTATGTAGCAAGCAAGAATTCTTTTTCTAACTCTCAATGACAAGGATATATTGCGAAAGATGTTTTTAATTTTATAAAATGCAGTTTTTGCCTGTCCTTTTCTGTTTCTTATCTCATTAATTACCAAACAACCCATCAAGTGTTTCTGGATCACTTAAAAAATAATGTCATATCTGTGTTGTATTCTGTCGCAAACAGGTATCAGTTTAACCCAGCGTGTTTGAATTATTTATTAACTACAGCTATCACATATTGCCCCTGTTGAACTTTTCTTTAGATAGTAAGCATTTATCGCTTCTGATTTCAGCTCCTTAGAATAGAACTGTAGTTAAAGTGGAAGTCAAGAGGATCGGTTTCATTGTACCCGATGTATCCCATCTGATCCAGTCTCTGTCCGCTAACACTCCTACAACACAGGACAGCCAATGGGTATCGCTAAGGCATGAATGGGAGCCAGCACCGAATCTCGTGCCCGACGAAATTGGGTGGCTTTCGTAGTATGTACCGTCATTTAAATACGGACAACGTGGATTGGATTCTAAATTAAGATAAGTGCCAGAGAGTAAAAAAATATAGATGTCTTATGTTCAACATTTATTGTCAGTTATGGATTTTGTTTTGTTTCGTTTTACACTTGTTCGTGATTCATTGGATTTGACAACTTAAGTTTTTTACGTGATGCGAAAAAACCAACATTGTTTGACGTCAGTATACCAATATTCCTTTGTTGCCTGTTACCACGTATCTTTTTCAATGTTATTCATTTTTGCAACTATTATGAGCACTATTCACACATGCAAACGGGAAAAAGGGGAGACGCCGTGGCGGTGGTGGCTAGACGACCTCCTGAGGATCAAAAGGTCGTGGATTCGCGTCCTATGAAGCCGGACTTTTTTCAAAAATGACCTTGACTTTCAGGTCGACCCAACCTTGAAAGGGTCCTAGGTGCAGTCCTGGGACGTAAAGGCAGCCGGCTAAGTGCTGACCACATCACCAACCAAGTGACGATTGGTCTTTAAAATATAGGTCTAGCCCTCTGTCGTGAGCCCACGTGGGTAAATACACTCTATTAGCGAGTATGTAGGTTTGAACCCTAACAGTGCCCACCCACGTGAGAAACTGGACTAATATCTAGGCTATGTTGATCCTAGACAGTCCTGGATAGCCAAGAAAACAGCGAGTGGCTCGTTCCATTGAATGAAAGTTGCTGTACTTGTATCCACAGGAGTAGGAGAAGGGATAGATAGATATCAAGATGAACCCAATGAGATAATATCAAGATACACAGTTAACCCCTCCGACTTTCTCCTCTCCTGGCATTGCTTAAAGCCTCCATCAAGTGATTTACATATTTGTCAGCTGAAGTAAACTAGTATGCACAAAGACACTTGAACCTAAGTTCACAATTTATTCAACTATTTTATAACAATATGAACAAAATTTATTAAATAAATCTAACCAAAAATAAAATGAACGTGTTTAGGCAAGTAGAGTGAAGATGGTGTTATTGATGGAATTTATACATAACTTATGAAATTGGAGAAAATCAACCTTGGACAGTTCTCGGTTTGAGTCCCTGCCTATTCTTTTCCAGTTTGTCGTCCTCACTGCTTTAAAGCAGGTCGTTACACTGAGACGGTCTGCAAAGAATGGATGCCTACTAGTCCCTGCCCAATGTGGGAACTGCAGTAAAAAAACAAGCGATTATGTGTAGTATCTAATATAAATGTACACTAAGCATGTATGTTATAATAACACCAAACATGTCTATTCTAATAAAACATTTAATCTCTCCCTCATTTTCACATTCAATTCTGTCCAGTCTGGAAGGACATGTCTCACATTGAAGCCGTTACATTTCCTTCCTTCCTCTACTCACATCCTGTAATGATAGTTAAGTCTTCTTTGTCTGATGTCAACTCTCGTACAGACTCAAAATGACAATCAGTTAGAACACGTTCTGGAATCAATGTTTAGAAGAATGGACGCGACCAGAATGCTAACAATATTTCTGGGGCGAATTAAATAACAAATCTCAGGGATTTACTCTCCGGGATCAATCTCCACATTAGCCTCCTGGGGGTTAAACACATTTCAGTGTGTTAGCTGTATGTAATACAGATTCATAAAAGCCATACGTGAAAAGATTGCTAATATCTTCACGCTTGTGATTTCAGAAACATGATAGTTCATTAAATATCAATGGTAACATCAACATTTAAGTTATACAACATTGAAACACATGTGCACGAAAAACATTCAAGACACTATCAATTACGATATAAAGCAATGTGACAGTGCCCTAAGAGAATGGATAAATGTCCGCAAAGGAGTACTACAAAGTGATGAAGACACACACTTGAGCAGAAAGACAGTTAGATTTCTATCACGAAATAAAAGTTTTAAAACTAGTTTCGCTTACCTGGAAAATGAAAACACAATGCCAAAAGTACTGTCTCAGGCTTAGGTTTTAAGCCCAACAGATGGTGTGCTCTTGGCAGAGTCTCATTTACCAGCCCTAAAGTTCACCCTTTTATAACTTCTTCTATGCTTCTCCCACATTACTCCTACAACCACTCTCATTCAAGGATGTCACAGCCCCACCCCGTGGGTAAGTCTATTCGCTGTCAGTCAGGGCTGTACAACACTTGTTTGAATTCCCACAGTTACATTTTCCTGGTCCATCAAGCTGGTCAAAGCTCATAAACAACGTCACACCCCCCCCCCCACACTTCAGCCTGCCATGTTCGGTCTGCTAACGCCTCCAGCTATGTTAATACTGGCCATGACCTGCACTCAAGCTGGGTAGCCTCAGGGGGATATAATCACAATTAGCCTGGGTTATCTGCTCCTAAAGGTCTGGTTATGAGATAATTATCTGACACATCAGTTCTGCAGGCAAAATCTCTAGCCAACAAGTCTGGGCTTGGTCAGTCTTATCTCTGTACCTTAACACTTTACATCTGCGAAAGAGTCTCAGTGTTTGATATCACCAACAGTCCAGGAGAATTAATTGTTTGTTCTGGTCGCTTCCTTAGATTTAGGATATATCAAAAACCATATTTGTTCGATATTCTTTAAAATACATAAAAGAAAAAGTAGGTTGGGGAAAGACATTCTGAAGTCACCGAGCGTGTCGTCACACCCTCTATTTCCAATACGACTAAAAGCGTGGAAAAGGGATCTTTTTTTTTTTACAGAAAAGACAATAGCAATGCCTTAAATGTTTATTTATCGGGGTTTTTTCATCGTATATTTTGTGAAAAGAGCCTGGACATGGGACTCTACGTCGACTACGTTTTTATTGTATTTATAACTGAAAAAAAATGTTTAAGATTAGCAAGATGAGTCATCATGTTTTTTTTTCTTTGCACTTATTCTACTGTTAGCAGTCCCACCCGTGATGCACGTATTAAAGTGGCAAACACAGAGAATAACTACAACAGGGATTCAAACCCTTTTACATAATTTCGAGGCTGATTCAATACGCTGGTAATTTGTGAGCCAGTAATTTTCTCGTCTCTAGATTATCTAGCTTTTAAGATCAAAAATAAATTTCCGCATACAAATATCTCTTCTGCATATTTTGAAACGACCAAACAACAACAGACAGTGTCAAGAAAAAGAAATCCAGGTAATTAATCGTGATGTTCTTGATTGGTCGATACTGGATCAAAAGCTCTCTTTGAAACCGTTCTACCAACATAAAACAGACATGGAAAACAAAATTACATATAACACACCTGGAAATCAATCATCGCCATCGTGTAAAGACGACGGTTCAGTAACCCACTGTTTATAAACTTTGTTATGGCGGTCGTGACCGACCTTGACATAGGTGGTTGTTTATCTCATGATCTTGGGGTTAACGTACACAAGTTTGAAGTTTGAACAACGGATCAACATCATGGCACGCGGGTTGTAACCATAAGTGCTCCGTTCTTCTTTTAACTCAAGTCTGAGTCTCCAGAAGCTCAGCACAGTGCACAGGCTCTGTAGCACTGGCGAGGATCCTGAAATACTTAGGGTAGATTTTTAACTCTTAATTTTGCTCATGTAGCACAGTTAGGCTACTCCTTTCGATGTCCACCTGCCGAGGGATTGTTTACGTGCCCAACAATGCGTACCGGGGTTTAATCTCAATACGCAGAGACGAGGGGAATTACTAGAAGTTAAAAGTCCACGTGAAAAATTCACGGCGGACACCATACCTCCAGACCAAGCGGCCTCCTCGTGCATAAATACACAAGGTGAATACGTTGAACTAAGGTATAGTTATTCAACGGCATTGTTTAAACGTTTAGAAATAAGTGGCTTGCGTGATGCATTGATAAAGATGTTGGACATTTCAAGCAATCTAGCTGTTGTGATATCGCGGGGATTGTTTACAAAGGAAGACTTAAAGGCGATAATATGCAGCATTTTACAAAATGAAGAATACTCTTTGCGGCCATTCTTTGTCAGTTGAAAGGAGACAGAGAATTTTCAAGAACTAAACAAATCGTTTCTGATACCGGGAAGAGAATAATTTACAATTAGACGATCAGTTAAAAGTTAATAAGAGTCGACGGAGATATGGTTTGATTTTATAGACTGATAATGAGAATGCCATGGAAAGATAAAACAAGTTATGACGATTTCTACAAATAAACTTACTGACGGAAAAAAAAAACTGTTTGCCCACACCAGATGGAGAAGACAATCTACATTTTTTGGCCTCGTCATCAGAAGTAGAGAAATACACCGGAGTACATCCTAACGGTGGCAAACATAGGAGGGGGAAAGATGCAGAGGGGATCGAGAGAGAGAGGATGTTGGACGATTTATCATCAGGACAGGAAAGATTACTTGTGTCGGAACTGATTAAAAGTAAATCAGACAGAAGGCTGTGGATAGACATGACGTCGTGGTCTATAGGAAGAAGAAAGCAAGAAGATCAACTTCGTAGCAGAGGGGTCTATCTCACAACCTTCGGTTTTAGCAAATTAGCTAGCTACCTTAGAAGATCGTCACCTAAGGTTCGAAATTCATATCTTCAATTGACGATCAGCTGAGATGTCCCTACAAATTTCATGTTTGAGTTAGTTCTACGATAATCTCCCTAGTCGAAATAGGTCGCATTCCATTGATACATTTTTTAAGACTCGTCTGCTGTCCGGGGAGTTACGGCTATGTTGTTTCCTTCCTGGCTTGTCTTGCATTTACGTTTTTCCTCCGAGAAAGAGAATTCCTGTGACATAGGTTGCAGTACTCTCTAATGAGGTTTTGGGTTACTTTCCTAATGTTTTTGTAGTGTTAAAAAGCGCTAGCGTGCTTAAATATACAAAACACGATATCAAGGGCATTTTCGAACCCTCCCCCCCCCCCCTTTTTTTTTGCAGTATGTGAAGGTCAGGTGACTGGAAGTAGACCAATCAGAAGTGAGCTAGTGTGTAACGTGGGGAGATTATGATGGAACTGACCCGTTTTTGAACAGAACGACAGTCCCAAAAGTACTCGCTACATTTAGAGTAGAAACGCTTGGCCAAGTAAACGTTTATGTTTATTCGACGGATCAACATCATGACACACGAGTGTAATCCATAAGTGCCCCGTTCTACTTTTAACTTAAGCCGGAGTCTGAAGAATCTCAGCGCAGTGCGCGAACTCCGATGCACCGACAAGGATCCTCAGATACTTTTGGTAGATTTTTAACTCAACATTTCTGCCCGGGCAGCGCCGTTAGGCTCCTCTTTTCGATTTTCAACTGCCAAAGGATTTATTACGTGCAAGAATACACACTGGCGTCTGATCTTACTACCAGGGGAAATGACTAAAATCCAGGTAAAAAAATCCCACCCTTCACGGGGGGCTTGAACCCGGGACCTCCAGTACTCGAGTCGGACACTATGCATCGAGACCACTAGCCCACCACTCCCCTTCCCTAATTATTGTAAACGTAAGACTGTCCAGTGACTTTTTGGAATTTGTTGGCAATATAAGGACGTTCAAAACGTGTTAGCTTTGTATTTGTTTGTATAAAACTACATTTAAAACTTTTCTGTTATAAGAAGAAAGAAACTGAAACAATTTGTGACCACTGGAAAGATCTATGGAAAAAGAGACAACTAACTCACGAAGATTCCTGACAGTTTTGTCATTGTATGGAGGGGTATCAGCACACAAACTTATATATGCTGTTGAAGATCGCAGATGTGAAGAGGCCTGATCAGAGCCGGAGAGGCACTTGATGATGATGAGGATGATAATATTGTCTTTCCGTGTGTCATTCCCCTCCACCACACTTACATTTTCTTATGTCCTCATCGTGCTCCATGTCTTCTTCCCACTGTCTTTTTCTCCTCCTCCTCCTCCTTCTCCATCTACTACTACTACAACTACTCATACTACCACAACTACTATTGCTGCTGCTGCTACTATTGATACTAGTACAACTTCTACTACTGCTACTACCTATACTACTACTACTACCAATGCTACTACTACCAATGCTACTACTACTACTACTACTACTACTACTACTACTACTACTACTACTACTACTACTACTACTACTACTACTACTACTACTACTACTACTACTACTACTACTGATGCTGATGCTAACATTATTATTAGTACTTTTACTACAGTAAATACTTCTACAACAACTACAACAAAAACAACAACAATTACTACTATTACTTCTACAACTACTTCTACAACTACTACTACTATTACTACTACTACTGCTGCTACTACTACTTGTGATTCCACTACCACTAATTTTAAACATATTATTACTACTGCTATTGTTAGTACTACTACTACTGCTACAATCACTAGTACAGCTACCACTGTTGCTACTTGTGAAGAACACAACTAAAAGAAGCAAAATAAGCCATTACGCCCCGTGGCAAGCTTCAGATTCCCTCAGTTACATTAAGGCAGTTCGCACCCTTCCTATAAACGCTGATTTAAATCTTTCACCTCATCCACCTCGGCTCTTCGCCAGACGCTGAACTCCATTATGTTGCCTCCCTATTTTAAGTCTTCGCACAACACTTCTCATTATGGCAGCCAAGGAACAAGGAAAACCCCAGTTCCCATCTAGTTGTTATTGTGCCGGGATTTTATTACTCCCAGTAACATCACCTTTTTTTTCCATTTCATCACTTCATCGTGTATAAGTAAGTAAAAAGTAAGTAAAGGACCCTTTTTCAAACCTTTAGGCGTATAGGGCATATAGGGCTAGACCTATATTTTATAGACCAACGGCACAAGATGAGTGATGTGGTCAGCATCACGCCGGCCGCCTTTACTTCCCGGGACTGCACCCGGTACCTACTCAAGGCTGGGTCGACCTGGGAGCCAAGGTCATTTTTGACGAAAAGTCTGGCTCCGCCAGCGTCTAGCCTCTCTGCCAAGGCGACTCCCCTCACCGTGTATACTAATTTGATATCTGATTGTATTTCTTTTTACAGTCACCCCTTTATATGTGTGTATGTATGTATGTGTGTGTGTGCGCGTTTAATAAAAAAAAAATTAATGCTCCTCTAATAATATAATTAAACAAAGTTGTTCTGCATACCCAAACATAACAGTCAATGAAAGTAAATTACATGTCTTGAAATTACATTATACGAGTAATTTAAAAAAGGACGAAAAGTTAATTTCAAGACGCACCAAAAAGAGACAGATGTATAAACAAATACACCCAGGCTGTTTGATGCGTGACAAGTTAAGTTTAATTTGGGACCTGTGCTAAGCTATAGTGCCCCAATGGTTAGAGTGTGACTTGCACTCCCCCCGCCACACACGCACACACACAGATACACCTCATTACGCGTGGAATGCGATCAATAGTCACAGCTTCTCTTGAATTCACCTCAGTAACTTCATCGCTTATGTTGCGCTTGTCAACATCTTTACATTTTAGTTTGAAAAAAAAAAACCAACGCCCTGGACATCTTCTGCACTTCTGTAAATCACCATGAAAGATGTCATAAGGGTCTCTACAACCTGTCACACATCCGTAAATCACCATGAAAGATGTCATAAGGGTCTCTACAACCTGTCACACATCTGTAAATCACCATGAAATATGTCATAATGGTCTCTACAACCTGTCACACATCTGTAAATCATTATGAAAGATGTCATAAGGGTCTCTACAACCTGTCACACATCTGTAAATCATTATGAAAGATTTCATAAGGGTATCTACAACCTGTCACACATCAGTAATTCACCTTGAAAAATGTTCAAAGGGTCTCAACAACCTGTCACCATGCAAGTGTTACAGTTTAGTTTTTAAAAATAATTATGTATAAAAAAAATTGGGGGTGGGGCTGTAGAGGGGAGGGGGCTGTGCTGCGTTTATTCAAAGACTACATCTTGCTGGCCCCCATCAAGTGAATTGGCAGCGGTCTACTTTATTGGCACATGTATATTACATTAACACCCTTCTACTTTATTGACCCCTGTCTATTTTACTGACAATCGTCTACTTTATTGACACCCGTCTATTTTACTGAAAATCGTCTACTTTATTGACCTCTGTCTATTTTACTGACAATCGTCTACTTTATTGACCCCTATTTTACTGACAATAGTCTACTTTATTGACCCCTGTCTATTTTATTGACAATCGTCTACTTTTTTACCCCTGTCTATTTTACTGACAATAGTCTACTTTATTGACACCTGTCTATTTTATTGACACCCGTCTATTTTATTGACACCCGTCTATTTTATTGACACCCGTCTTTTTTGTTGACACCCGTCTATTTTATTGACACCCATCTTTTTTGCTAACGCCGGTCTATTTTATTGACATCCGTCTATTTTACTGTCATGTTTTTGTTAGGAAAGTTCTATACTTTTATGGTTACTCATGCATGCCCAAATCTCTCAGTAATTTTTTTTTCAGAAAAACAAAAACTTAAACCCTAATGAGACGAAAGTGCAGCCTGCAAGGAGCGTAAATGCTTCAGTTATGGCTAAAGTGTGCTGTACTTATCTCCCCCTGTTTCGAGCCAAATCAGATTAACAGTGAGAGAAGTGTGGTTAATGTTTGACTGGTCAAGCATAACTCCGCTTCCTTGGCAACCGAACTCAGGCCAGACATGTTTATGCTGGCGATTGTGGTTCTCACACGCGAACACTTGAGATACATTCAGCAGAGTTTCATTGTTTGAAGACAGTTTTAACTACTTTTGTTCCTTTCATGGAATAAAGGGGAAAAATCAATGCTTACATACGAGCAATAGAGCACACTGGATGATTGATTTTGCTTAGAATTAAATTAATGTGTGTTTTTTCTTTCTGGTTTATTTTTTTTTTTAAGTTGCCGGTGTAAGGTTGCTTTCATCATTTGAAGAGTATGTACTCTACTCTGCTCTGCGCTCTTTTATTTCCTATTATTAATACGCCCTGAACAAACCGCCCACTCAACGTTTGTCTGTAGGCATATTTAATAGGATCGATTTTACAGACACATGTTTCTAAAGGATGAGACAGCCAGTCTTCCGCCAGTCCTCTAGCAGGTCTCCTATGACATGTACGACTGATTACAGTGTAATCATATTGGTAGCCCAGTGGTGTAGTGACTGGACGCTCGCAAAAGGATCCAAAGATCTTCGGTTCAGGTCCTAACCTCGCCGCACTTTAATTTGTAAAACGGCATTGCCTCATAGGTCGATACAGTCTTAAATGGGTACCAGGTAGAGCCCTGGAAAGTTAAGGCGGCCGGCCTGATGTTGACCACATCACCTATAGAGTACTGAATGGTCAATAACACATACGTCTAATGATATATGTCCAAAACGACTGACGACGTGGAAAAGGGGCAAATCACTAGAGTTTTTCAAAACTTTTTATCAACAGGATGTTGACACAAGTAACAAGGGGCGTTAGCGTCCCCGCCCCCCCCCCCCCCACGGGCCCCATATTGTTTCGGGGAGCAGTAATTACTGTGATTGTTAATAGTATTTCCAGTGTTAGTTCAAATGTACTTTTACTATAAGTTGTCGTTCAGTAAATTATTATTATTTCTCTTTCAAACATGGCTAGAAAACTTGAAATGTCCCCCTTCCAAGAAAATGTACAATAGATATTTCTCTTTCCTTATTTTTCTTTGGGTCAGCGTCCCTGATTGGGACACAGTGCAATGTATAACAGCTTGTAAGGTCACAGGGATTCCCAAACAGTATACCACGAGAGCTGGAATCAAGGAAAGCATCATGAATTATACAGTGAAACCTCGCTTAACGAGCATAATTCGTTCCAGAATCATATTTGTTACGCGAAACACTCGTTATGCGAAACAATGTTTCTCATATAAATTAATGTAAAATACGATAATGCGTTCCATGTCGAAAAAAATACTCACAAAATACTATGTATAACGTTTATTCAAAGAAAAGTATATACATATTGTTAAGGAGAGTGAATCATCTTCATCTTTTCTTCAAACGCAGAATGAACCCACCTGGAATCCGAATTAGATTTGCGGGAAAAAAAGGTCGAAATAATTATGAAACATAGCTAATTATTTTTTTACTAGAAAGATGTCCAGAGACATTTGTTTTCGCTGACTCTTCAAAATTTAGCGTTAACACTAAATAAATTTGCAGCGCGCATAGCCACTTCCTTTTTAGGGTGATGCTTCTTAATGTAAGATGCAACAGTTTCCCATGCTTTCAGAATTTCTCTTGTTTCGCCAGAAGACTGTTGCTTTTCTGTTACCTCTTCCTCCTCTTCTGACAAACTCATCTCCAAAACTTCTTGCTGTGAAACACAATGCAACTCCATAAGCTCTTCGGTGGTCAGCTCTTGGCTGTGCTTTTCCACAAGCTCTTCGATATCACTGTTATCCACCTACAATCCCATGAAAGTGGCCGAAGACACAATCTCGTTGACTACATTTTCCACAGGCACTGTCTCGAACCACTCAAAGTCACAAATCGACAACGCTCTCCGGTCAAAGCTTCTTCCAAGCAGAAGTTAGGGTTCTCTTCGTAACCCTTTCCCCCGCCTTGTCGATCATCTTAAGGCAGGCAACGATGTAGAAGTGATTTTTCCAAAACTCTTTGAGAGTGAGGTTGGTCCCTTTAGTCACCTAAAAACAATGCTCGAAGAGTTTTTTAGTGTAGAACTTCTTAAAGCTATAAATAACTTACTGATCCATGGGCTGGAGTAACGGAGTGGTGGTGTTGGGAGGCAGAAACTGGATCTTGATGAACTTAAATTCTTCAGGGAGGTCATCTTGTAGGCCAGGAGGATTCATGTACATATAACACAATATAACACAAGTTTGAGAAAATGTGTGATCACAATCGACACTACGATGCTACTGGAACGAGTGCTAAACATAGACTGATGTAACATGCGCACAATCCGGGACTTTCCCTCTCCTTTCCACTCGTTATGCGAAACATCACTCGTTAAGCAAGTCATTCTTTTGCAATTTGTTTTGATCGTTATGCGAAATACTCGTTATAAGAGGTGCTCGTTAAGCGAGGTTCTACTGTACTGGGAATGAATGAGATAAGTGTATCCTAAACCAAAAACTTACTGTGCGAACATAATTTTATTCACTGATTTTCTCATCTTCAACATTGTTTCAAACTTTGCTTTGGCAGCATCTTGGCAGTTAGAGGTCAGAGGTTTAAACAAGATGACATCATGGCACAAGGGTAGGTACCCATAAGTGCTCCGCTCTTCTTTTAACTCAAGCCTGAGTCCAAAGAAGCTCAGCTCAGTGCACAAGCTCTGTAGCACCGGCGAGGATCCTGAAATACTTGGGGCAGATTTTCAACTCAAAATTTTGCCTCACCAGCGCTGTTAGGCTACTCTTTTCGATTTTCAACTGCCAAGGGATTTTTTATGTGTGCAACAATGCACACGGGCGTCCCATCTCACTACCCAGAGACCAGGGGAAATTACTAGTCCAAGTTCACGTGTAAAGATCCCAGCCCTTTCCGGGGATTGAACCCAGAACCTCTAGTCGATCCACCCTTGAGTGGGTACCAGGTACAGTACTGGGAAGTAAAGGCGGCCAGTGTAATATGGACCACATCACCCACCAAGGCCCGTTTAGTCTTTACAAGTCTAGCTCTGTTTACCCATTACACCTGGAGGCGTGGAAAATGGTTCTTTTCATCCTAAGTAACGGTTCGATTTCTGGCTCTGTGAATAGCAATAGTTTGTCTACGTCTTCTAACAGTTGAGACCTTTGCTTCGTTGACATTGTCCCTTCTTCAGTCGTAACAAGGGTTTTTAGGGCAACTTTTTTTTTAACGATAGCACAGATCCTAAATTTAGCAATGTCGAACAGCTGATAGTCGACCAGTTCACCCATTGGCTGGCCGGTAGACGACTTCGTAGCCGGGTCGAACATTATTTGGTCCTGTCTCTTTAAACGTAAAAACAACGGAGGGATGTCCTTTTTTAGGTCTACTTTGTGGCGAGAAATGCTAAGCCATTTTATGTTGCGCGAAAACATAGTCACAATTATAACCAAAAGTTCCCCATTTGGGGATGCTGGTTCAACGTGATGATTTTTTTTCGCAAAACAAGTAGAGAAGCAATGCCGTGTCGGACTGCTTGGTGAGATCAGAAACATGAACACCATTCTCATTTTTAGTGTTATTTCCTCATTCGTTTCTACTGTAGTACCCATATGCTTCTTTACACCACTATCACTAACACTTCACTTTCTTGGGAGCCATAATGAGGGACAATTTAATGCAAAGAGGAAGTAAACTTGTATCAAGAACAAAGCAACAACAATGTTCCCAGCGCGCCAACCTTAGTTCAACTTAGGCGGTTCATTAGCCGAAAACATAACACAAAGCCCTGTTTGTGCGTCGAGGGTCGAGGCACTCTTTTTGGGTCGAGTCAAGTGGGTTCCGAAAGTGTGTTTGTCAACCGATTTGTTCGTGACTAGAAGTGTTCATGACCCGAGATACCACTGTATGATATTTGCTTCTCGTTCAGCACATCATGTATATGTATGTTTGTATATATATATATATATATATATATATATATATATATATATATATATATATATATATATATATATATATATATATATATAAAATTACATATCGACACAAAGCTTAGACCCCGTTGAGACGCATCAACCTTGAACATGAGTAAAAATTCCAAGGCCAGGCAGACAGACAGACTGACAGACAGATATAGAAGATGTTTCCAGTTCATCTCTGAAAGGATGTTTTTGTTAAACATCTCGGCGACAAAGCGTGTTCATACTTTCGTTATTCATTCCCCGGCAGTTCTGGGCTATGGCCAGTAATTTGTTCAGATTTGACACGACCATATTCATTATATTCGACACAGGCATAATGATTTTCGTTAATTAATCCTGCATAAGAAATTATTTAGATTTGAAATCTCCCAATAATGCCGCGCTTTATCTCTCCAGGCAGAGTCATCCATGATAGAGAGAATTTCTTAAAATAAAAATGAAAATGATTTAATGAAAAATTCATTAAAACAATTTCATTTATCTTGTTACAGACAACTAAACATTAAATCTGCAATGTTTTTCCTCTTTCTCTAAGTATTCAACCAGTAAATCTAGGTGTGCCGCGAATTTGTTTTAGCCCGACAAGGGTGCCGCGACAAAAAAAAAAGTTTGAGAACCGGTGGTCTAACTCACTACACACCAATCTACTGTCGCATTTGTCCATTGGTTCATGAATCGCTAACGAATAAATATAGACACTGTTATTGCTTTTCCCTCCAGCCGTTAAACGGTATTCTATAATTTAATCCCATTATTTGATTTTTGAATGGTCTTCATATATACGTTGGCGTCTGTGGCTTAGGTGTTGCGAACGCGCTTCTTAATGTCGGGGTGCCGGGTTCGATCCCTGCTGCGGACTGTTTGTCTTGCAATGGTTTCGACCGTGGTACCGAGAGCCGACCGTCCAGAAAGCAATGGCAAACTACTGGACGCAAATTTGCCTAGAAAAACCACAACAGCCAGAAAGTGCTGGGGTTGGTTCTTTAACTTCATAGATACGTTTCCTACTGTCGACTTTTAGGACATGGGTGGCCAGGGCATTTTACTGGCGGTACACATTACCGGCACATTTTTAGGCATAATGAATCTAAGCGCTTCTGTAATAGACACTGCATGGTGAGTACCGGCACCATTTTTTGGACAGTCTATGCTGAGTACTGGTACCTTTTGGGGGGTGGGGGAGGGGGGGGGGGGGGGCGCACACTAAACTCAGCAACAGGACCTGCTAATGCACTTTTTTATTTGAGCTAAAACAGTTCAGAATGCGTGTCACAGGCGCGCCGACCCAAAGAATACATATTTTGGAGGGAGGCGCTCAGCCCCCCACCCCCTTTTCATAACTTTACAATTTCTTTGGCCAAGATGTGGCAGGTGTGGGTGAGTGGATTGTTGGGGGTGGGGGTGGAGGGAGTCAAATAATATACAAATAACATATGTAAAAATAAGTAGTGTGTTACCTCGGTATACGTTCGCTTTGGCATCATATTTAGATGCGAAAATATTTACTTAGTATACAACCTTTTTTTTTATTATTTGGAATACAACTTGTGTGAGTCAAAATTAGTCACGACACTGGGTCCTATCTTTGTTTACCTCTCTTCAGACAGAACCACGAACAGATATAACTGACTTTGCAGAGAAATTTCAACCCCACCCCCACCCCCACCCCCCCCCCCACCCCTTAAAAAAAGCACAAACAAGCCGTAATAGCCTTGTCTGGGATGACCAGACGATGTCCCATTTCCGCCACAACCTGAGGTGAAGGCGGAAGCGAAGTTCTTGGGGCAGATTTTTTAGTAAAAGGCAAACCTAGTAAGCCTCAGACAGTTCCAAGTAGTGAGAATAGGACCCTCTCTCCCCCCCTTTTTTTTTTTTTGTCTTTATCCCCCCCCCCCCCCCCCACCCCACCCACACAAACACACACAATAATGTCACATTCCTGAAGCTTCATTTGAAGTTTTTATTCTAAACAGTAACATCTCATCCTCTCTTTTCAGGACCATCCTAGTAGATAACATATCCCTTGAACCCGTTTGGGTCGTGGATGCATATTGATGGAAGCACTCGCACATAAAACTGACCATCTTTCTCTGTCTTCCGCTTGATGAACAAGTGTATGATAACTCAGTCCTGTTTATTTCTTGATGCTGTCTTTCCAGATTCTTCTTTGCCATCCTCTACCGCGACTACCCCCTAATGTTCATTGAAGCACATTCTTTGCAATCGAATCAGGTCTCACCAAGTGCCCAGACCAAGCTAGCTTGAGTCATGTCACCACGACCAAGACAGGCTTCTGGTGTCCCACAAATTTGAATATTTTGTGTCTGAAATATTTATTAGCTTTGTGTTCTAAATAACTAATTTGTAAAATGCTTCTATAGCATTTCGATTCTAGTTACATCCTAGTAGGCACTTGACTTTTCTTGAGAAGGTAAAATGAGGTAAAATGTTCATTTATTTATAAAATTTCTTTTACATTTATGGATTTTAGTATTAGGCAGTACATAAATTATTAATACTACCCCATCAATGTATATTATGCCAGTAACAATAGGATTTTTCTCTACATGGAAACGAATTAATCACTCTCTTAATAATTCTCATGGGGAAATGCTTTCTCTAAATGAACTGTTTGGTATACCTACTGTTTGTTATACGTACTGTTTAATACAGTACTGTTTGGTATACGTACTGTTCGGTAAATGTAATGTTCAGTATACGCCCTGTTTGGTATACGTCATGTTTGGTATACATACTGTTTGGTATACGAACTGTTTGGTATACGTAATGTTTTGTATAGTGCTGTCTGGTATGCGTACTGTTTGGTATACGTACTGTCTGGTATACGTCAAAGAAACAGGAACTCTGTGTATACCGGGGTATCACTATAAGTATAACAATATATTTAGACTAACAGGAAAAGTACAAACACATTTCTTGTACAGATAATTTCTATACCTGATTAAAATATGTCAGTTAGGTTGATTGATTCGGACGGGGGCGGGGGCGCTCAGCTTCCCCCCTCTTCCTCTAATAAAAATGAGGGAGCTTCAAGGATCACGAGGAACAAGGTTCCAGCGCCCCTGGTGTGAGATGTGAGTAGGTGGAGACTGACAACCGTTGGAAGAAAGGGAGAAAATCTCAGCTGTGTGTTTGTTCTCATCCGTTTTATACCTGAGCATGTGGTACACAGTAATCAATTTAGCTATAGCGTGGGCGGACAAGCGGGGAAGGGAAATATCATAATTAAAATATGGAAGCCTTTCGGCAATTGTGAGGCAAAGGGAAATGATTGGACTGATCAAATGGATATTTTCAAAGAAAAGATATGGGTGGTTGAGAAGAAAACGTAGGGAGAGGGAATGAGAGGCAGACCGAGGGAAATTAAAGTGCAAAGATGAGGGTATGGGAATGTTTGTGGACTTTTTTTTTCTTCTTCTTCTTCTTCTTCTTCTTCTTCTTCTTCTTCTTCTTCTTCTTCTTCTTCCTCTTGTCCACCCTGAAAGGGAGAATTGATACGTTGCCTTGTGGTTTACTGCTCGGCTGCGATACATGCACCTTTCAGACAACATGCACTGAACCAACCTTATGCTAAACCACTTCCAAACATTCATACAGACGATTTCAAATGCAACCTTTTTTTTCTGTTTATCCACGTCTCTAGGGCTAAATTCCATTTTTGTTGAGTGTTTACGGTTCATATTTATGAGCCATGTAGTAAAATCTTTCGTCTATTCACCGCTGGGTATAAATTACCGAAAACACTTGCCGCAGCAAAATTGTGGTTATGGAAGCTTAAACCAAAACAGAAAGTGATAATGGGCCGAGAAAACACACATCTGCACCAATGTCAATACGACGACGAAGACACACTGCTATGTTGATCTGGTCGGGCATTTGTATTTAATCTCTGCAGTGTTGACTGTCTGCGATGTCTGTTTATAGTGGCATCTTGCATTAGAGGATGGATTACATGTGTGTTGGATGCGTAAAAGCAAACATCAACACATGATGTTAATTTCCATGAATGGATGTCAGTGATTTATCATTACTAGTACCTGCCTTGTCAGAAATATTATGCTGTTTCTCTGGAAATGTCTGTTTGTAGTGGAAATGTCTGTTTGTAGAGACAAGTATCCTACTGGTAAATTCAACTACTAGCTTGTTTTCAAGCAACACTAAACAATCCAGCATGCACTTCCTTTGTCAGCCTCGCATATCTCTAGATCTCTCACACACACACACACACACACACACACACACACACACACACACACACACACATAAACACACTCACACACATACACACCATTTTGTTGGCTAACCTCCACCATTTTGTCAGTTAGGAATATATAATATCATGGTGCATTTCAAATGGACGCGCCCTCACACTTCAATAAAAATCTCAAAAATTCCTATAATAATCGACTATAATTTTTTTGCATATGGCCTTGGATTTTCCATGTTCTTATGCGATTATAAATTTACAATTGCACAGGTGCTGCCGTTTTCTTCGAGAGGCTTATTTCTTTGATATTTGTTTCACTAATAAGTTGTATACTCCTAAAAAGAATTAGAATATACAGTAAGTGATACTCGCGTAAAAT
This sequence comes from Candidula unifasciata, assembly GCA_905116865.2. NCBI lineage: Eukaryota > Metazoa > Mollusca > Gastropoda > Stylommatophora > Geomitridae > Candidula > Candidula unifasciata. The sequence continues at coordinate 715,050 of CAJHNH020008488.1, forward strand.
GTTTTGGTAATCAGTTCACATGTGCGTAGATACAGGCTGATAATTTTGATTGCCTACCCTGCATACAATGAGCAACTGTGTTTATTTAACTAAAGGGATTCTAATGCTGACCACCTGAGAGTAAAAAACTTATGAAACGTGTGCCATTTGATGTCTTGAAAAGTATCTGATATTCAGTGAACTGTAAGCACGCTGACTGTTAGCTTTGAATCAGTGTCTGGTTTTGTTTTTGATATACCGCAAATAAGGCAAAATGAAAACTAGCTGTTTGTTAAAATCAACACCCACCCACCCACACACACACACACACACACACACAAACACACAAAACGCTTCTGCAAGGACATGATTATTAACAGGCTGAATGCTAAATTTCAACAATTTAAACACTTCGGTTACTAAGTTACAGATTTTAAAGTTGGCCACGACTTTTGGAACCGACTATGGTTACTGTTCTGCATACGTTCTGTTAAACTGATATATGGATAACTTGCTTATCTCTAACAATTATTAACAGAAGAAGCCAGTTATGAGGCCAGCAGTTTCCAATGACAACTGTTTTAACTTAGTAATTTAGTGTTTCGCTAGCAAAAGTGGAGTTGTATTCATCCAATGGTCTGTTTTGTCGTGTGTGAATCAAGAAGATCTTTTTTGGACGCACAAGTGTTTATTGTTTATACGAAGGATCAACATCATGGCACCCGGGCAGTAACCCATAAGTGTTCCGTTTTACTTCTAACTCATGCCTGAGTCTGAAGGTTCTCAGCGCAGTGCACGAACTCCGTATCATTGGTAGTTTCCTGAAATACTTTAGGTAGATTTTTAACACCAAATTTTGCCCGGGCTACATTAGGCTATCTTTTTTGGATTTCTAACTGCCTCAACACGGGACCTCCAGCACTCAAGGCAGACACCATGCCTCGAGACCACTCAGCCCCCCCCCCACCCCCTTTCCCAACGAGCGTTGTGTTGCAGAACGATAGGCTGTAAATTATTTCGTGATTAAAAATAACAAGTCATAAAGCAGTGATTAAATAACGAAAACCCTGATTGTTTTCATTCAGAGCAGTGAAACATGTACGGGACAGCGATTTGTCTTGATATGTTCAGCCACATTTCTCAACATTCAGTCCTAACCACTACATTCATGTATCGAGATCATCTTCGTGTGAGTGACAGCCAGCTATTACCTTGTACTCTCACATTCTGATTTCAGCCAGAGCATATTAAACAAATCTTGGCTATCCAAATAGCCATCTTCACCCCATTTAGGCGCTGTTTAGCATTCATTTGCTTTCCATTCGTGTGTGCTGCCAAATCCTCTGATTAAACAAAAAAGTCTGAGACCAGCATTAAAAAATGTAACAACACGCAAAGCGTTGTCTGACATAGAGAAACAATAACTGATAACGCGTAGAGAGACTTCAATTAGCGTCCTGCAGCGACATAAATGAAGGAGGCAACGCTAATAAACATATCACATCTAAAGCCACTGGGGTAATCTAATCTGTTTTTCTGGAATAGTGGATTTTGTTTTGTGAATCAACGCATGGGGAATAAATTAATAAAACAAATAAATACTTTCTTCCGGATGTAGTTTTTAATGGTCGTAATGTCGAATACAGATACATTCGGAGCTCTCTTGTGAACACGGTTCTTGTCTCTCTATTACTTGCCATACTCTCTGTATACCCTATCGACTGTAGTCTTTTAGCCCTCCTGATGCCAGTAATTAGTGGTGATGTTAGCAGATTCATATAGTTCGTTTCATGTGACATCTGTTCGCTGCTTATGCCACAGTTTGAAGTGTCCTTTTATATCGCATAGGAAAATTGCTTGAGTCACACTTTAAGCGTTGACTTAAAAGCTTAAAACGTTATGGATGTCCCTGACAGTGTGTGTGTTATTGTGTGGGTGTGTTTCGTTTTTTCTCTGTCTGTCTGTCTGTCTGTCTGTCTGTCTGTCTGTCTGTCTGTCTGTCTGTGCGTGTGTGCGTGTGTGCGTGTGTGCGTGCGTGTGTGTGTGTGTATGTATGTATGCATGCATTACCGCCCTCAACTAATTCAGCACTTGACAATTCACCATACGTTTCTTGGTTTCAACTGACTTAGTACACTTTTCCTGAGTGTGACTCAAGCAATTGTTTTACTCAAAATATGACTTGATTCAAGAACCGACATCACAGCACTCAGGGCATTCCCATAAGCGTTCCGTTCCCATCTTCAACAGCCAGTGCAGAGTTCCAATACTAATGGTGCCAGTAGCATTCTAATTATACGTCCGTCTTGCCTTTCCACTGAGCCTCGAGCATCGGCTAGAACACCGCGTCACTCCCCGCTGCATCAATCTCACCAGACTGTGGTATCCGTCTGCTCCTCCGAACTGTACACAAGGCACTCACCACCTCTGCCTAATCATGCCTCAGTATTTCACCAAGTTGTGCAGAGCCAGCCAGTCTGTCCGCCTTTTCATTTCATAACACACCGGCGTGTCTCGGAGAAAAAAATCTAGACAATACTCCTCATCCGTGTCCTCCGCAGTGAAGCATACCACTCGCACGAAGCATACCTGTCCTGACCTTCCTCGGCATGCTTTCTGAGTCAGTTACAAACACGATAGTATTATACTAGATGTGTGTGTGAGTGTGTGTGTGTGTGTGTGTGATGTTCTCTTACCTGCGGAAAGCTGCTGTGACCGCCTTCACCTCCATTCTGAACATCAATCATAATATCTGGCCCACTTCCTACTTTAGCTCATCATGTCCCATAGAACTTTTATATTAACTCAGCAGACTCTAATACTGATTACTGAGAGAAGCAACTTATTAGAGTAGAACAAGTTAAACTAATACCTCTCTTGTACTGATTACTGAGAGAAGCAACTTATTAGAGTGGAACAAGTTAAACTACTACAGACTCGCACTAAAAGAGTTACAAGTGGTAAATTCATACAGTCAATACAGTAAAAGACTACTTTTAGTGCTTGTTCTGGCTGCCTTCCAAAAACAGTGAAGGTTAAATAGCTAGCAGGAAATAATTGTTTCGACCGTTTTGATTAACATTTTAATCTAACTGACTTTAGGAGAACAAAGTAGCTAAAGGTGTCACACTAGACAACATAACAAAAGAAAGCTACTGTTACCAAACAAGAACTAGAACCTGTCACCCACACAGGACGATGGTGCTTCAATGCGGGAACTAGTTTAGGTTGACTCATGACAGGCCTACAGAAAGGCAGCATCAATGGCCAGGTCGTGAACAGTTATGGAATACATTAATTTGCATCCAGCCCTTTAATATTGTTTTTTGATCAATATGTCTTTGTGATCGATACGTTTATACAAATGGACTTTGTTATTCTTCACTTTCCCTGAATGCTTCAGATATCGATGGCAATATACGGTTCTGCTTTTTGCTCTTCTGATCTCCTCGTCCGAAGACACGTCATGCTGTTGTAGAGTTTTTGTGAATTTATATTTCTTTCTTGTTCGCGATCATTTGCTCTGCGTCTCTTTTAGTGTACGCCTTGTATGATTTAGCTTTACAAGGCGTTCTCTTTAAGCAGACAAACCATTTGATTTGCTGTATTTGTATCTTCTCTGTCAGCATTCCGAGCCCTTGAGGTTCATTAATGTAGATATCACCGGCCTTCATTAATCTCTCTTTTTCTTCTTCTTCTTCTTCTTCTTCTTCTTCTTCTTCTTCTTCTTCTTCTTCTTCTTCTTCTTCTTCTTGTTCTTGTTCTTGTTCTTGTTCTTGTTCTTCTTCTTTTTCTTCTTCTTCTTCTTCTTCTTCTTCTTCTTCTTCTTCTTCTTCCTCTTCCTCTTCTTCTTCTTCTTCTTCTTCTTCTTCTTCTTCTTCTTCTTCTTCTTCTTCTTCTTCTTCTTCTTCTTCTTCTTCTTCTTTTTCTTCTTTGTTTACCAGCTGTGGATTCCAGCGGAAGGTCACGGTTAATCGTCCGCTTGGACTTTTGACTTTTATCTGGACCTGAGTTTTGCGTGTACAACCGTTTTACTGGCTTTTGCCGTTCCCTGCCTCACGGGCAGATGTACTCCGACTTCGAGGGAATGTAATCTCCCTAATTCGCCTTCTCTTTGTTGTTCGTAACACCAAGTATGTTCAGGTATGTCAGGATATTATCTCTCAGTCGTCTTCTTGTCTGCCTAGTTGTCTACGACCATTCATCTCAATTGAGTGTATAGTCAGTTTTTTTCCTCTCTGTCATCGGGTAGTTTCTCAGTATGCTCCAGCCATTTCGGTATATTAGCCCTCACTGGGCCAGCAATCAATTGTGATTAAAACATAGTATTAATGTAGCTGTCTGTATGCTGTTTAGAAATGGTTCTGTGCCGAATTTTGTCTCTTTTGACCTTATTCTTGATTTTATCTTCTCTGGTTACTCTAGCAGCCCCTTTCTGATACAAATGGGTACCAAATAATTTTCAGAAATGTCCATAAATTGTATGGGAAGGAAAGAAGACGAGGTTTTATTTTTATTTGGCCACAGAAGATTCATCCATGCATTCGTTGTCCTTTTGTGCCATTGTGTGTCACATAGATTTTGCAGTCTATTCCTCCATTCCATTCTACCCTTGTAATCTCATTGATTTCATGAATAGAATCTAATATAGCACCCTTGGTCTTTCTCATCAACGTTCATATTAGAGTTTCTTTTGCACATCAATGCTTTCTCATTGTCTGTACTTCACACTTTAGTGCATGTTTGGTGATTCTCTGCTCGTTTATTCTCAGGATGTGTTCAGTATATCACGAGCATCTTTGTCTTACAACTGTTGTTTAGGTGGCTGAGTGATCTCGAGGTATGGTGTCCGCCTCGAGTATTGGAGGTTTCTGGGTTTAAGCACCGGTGAAGGCTGGGATGTTTCACCTGGACTTCTAGTAATTCTCCCTGGTCTCTGGGTAGTAAGATCGGATGCCAGTGAGTATTCTTGCGCACGTAAAAAAATCCCCTAGCAGTTGGAAATCGAAAAGAGTATTTGGAGTTAAAAATCTAACCAAAGTATTTCAGGATACTCGCCGATGCAACAGAGTTCGTGAAATGCGTTGAGATTCTTCAGACTCAGGCATGAGTTAGAAGCAGAACGGAGCACATGTGGGTTAAACTCGTGTGCCATGATATTAATCCGTTAAGTAAACATAAACATAAACTGTTGTTTACATGTAGTTGCCCAGAAATTTCTCCTATTTCTTCACCACTGTTGAATTAGTCCCACTTTATGTGTAAAATATTTTTCAGGAACTTGTTTCTTAATAAATTTAAGAAATGCATTTACAGATAGTGAACTGATGCATTTACAGATAGTGAGCTGAAATCCACCCCTTCGTTCCACTTAAAAAAGGCATTTCCCAAATTTCGTGGCGAAACTGAGCCAGAACATTTCGTGCTAATACCGGCTTTATCAAATATTATACACGTACATTTAACTCTGAGGTTAGTTACGTATCCTTTACAGGACGTTGCAGAACCAACCCCAACAGCCCCTGGCTGTTGCGTGGTTTTTCTAGGCAAATTTACGTCCAGTAGTTTGCCATTGCTTCCTAGACGGTCGGCTTTCTTTATACCACTGTCGAAACCAACGCAAGGCGCATGGCCAGCAGCTGGGATCGAACCTGGCATCTCGGCATTACGAAGCGTTCGCATCGACTTAGCCACAGAGCCGACACATTTAACTCTACTATTAGCGAAATGAATGCACAGGTCAGCATCGATTGTTGTGGACGAACCACCAGTTGTACTACAGGTTTCACTATTTGAGAAGAGCTGCAGGCTGTACGACTACCAACATTGTAGACCCAGATTCAATTCCCCGATAAGGTAATAGAAGTGTTTTCAGTCAGGGGAAAGAGAAAAAACCCAGCTTACACAAGTGTTCGAGCCATTTGGCCCTACATTCTTAGGCTAAGAGACCTATCTGTCTGCACTGTATGGGATTTACATACAGGCAGTAATAACAGTTTTCAGACAGTTATAGGCGGTAATTGTCTAAAGCATACGCAGGCTATCATGATAGCTTCTCTCTGGCTCGAATGTTTTAATGAGGCTCCAGTTACTTATATTTTGATTTTGGGCTCAGCTATGCGTGATCATCGCATACCTGTTTCTGTTTTATCTGTTTCCCAGCACATCGCATAGATGTTTCTGTTTTCTCTGTTTCCCAGCACATCGCATAGATGTTTCTGTTTTCTCTGTTTCCTAGCATATCGCATACGTGTTTCCGTTTTATCTGTTTCCCAGCACATCACATATATGTTTATGTTTTCTCTGTTTCCCAGCACATCGCATATATGTTTCTGTTTTCTCTATTTCCCAGCACATCGCATACATGTTTCCGTCCTCTCTGTTTCCCAGCAGATCGCATATATGTTTCTGTTTTCTCTATTTCCCAGCACATCGCATATATGTTTATGTTTTCTCTGTTTCCCAGCACATCGCATACATGTTTCTGTTTTCTCTGTTTTCCAGCACATCGCATATATGTTTATGTTTCCTCTGTTTTCCAGCACATCGCATATATGTTTATGTTTCCTCTGTTTCCCAGCACATCGCATATATGTTTATGTTTTCTATATTTCCCAGCACATCGCATATATGTTTCTGTTTTCTATATTTCCCAGCACATCGCATATTTGTTTCTGTTTTCTCTGTTTCCCAGCACATCGCATATATGTTTCTGATTTCTCTGTTTCCCAGCACTTTTGGGGTGGATTACGCTGACAATGAAATATCTAGACGTCTAGAATAAGGAGTAGTAGATGGAGAGTAGGAGCTGAAGAAAAAAAAATGTGAGACGATAAGAACTGAGGACAAGGGAGGAGCAAAGAAAGAGAAGATACAAATAGGAGGAACAGATTAGAAGAAGAAGGTGGCAGGATGAGTAATAATAAATTGGTACAGGGTAATAATAGAAGAGGCAAGGACTGGAAATAAAAATGAAGACGAACAAGAAAAATAAGATAGGATACATGAAAGAGAGATGGACGGGAAGGAGGAAGATTGGAAGAGATGTAGGAGGGAGGTGAATATAACAATGCCACTGTGAAATTAACTGAAGTTAGATCAATACGACAATGACGACATTGACAGTTTTGACATACCCGACGATCTAAGGCGGGTTGTGCATTTCTGAGTAAAAAGCTACAATGCCTTTTGTAACAATCAATTATTGCCAATTCTAAGTAGCTACCAAGCGACAACGTTTAACTCTTTGAGTCCCAGGGGGTTTAGCATCACAGGTGTAGTCAAGAGAAACGTAAAATCGGCGCATCATGCGTTTATTGGGCCTCTAGGTAGGAATCTATGAACGTATGATGCGTTCCTTGGGACTCAAACAGTTAAAGTACAAATGGTTACTTTTTCCATAAAAAGGTATGCTCCGTACAGAGTGGAGAGCATCACTTCAGAGGTCCTAGGTAGCTAGTATCCTCTGGATATTCTCTCCGGGTATGCCGGTGTGTTGGGAAATGAACAGGCAGATAGACTGGTCGGTTTTGCAACACTTGGTGGTGACTTGATGTATGACAAACTAGATGTTGTGAGTGCCCCCAGGGAGCGAGTGAACAGTGCGGAGGCGCAAATAGATCTTTACGCTCTGAGGAAAATGGCGCTGCGTGGAGTTACCAGGGAATCTGTTCGACGCTCAACACTCAAGGAAAGGGCAAGACGGATACACAATCAGACAGTTACTGGTGTCATCGAAATTGGAACTCTTCGTTTGCTTCTGAAGACGGTGACGAAGCGCTTATGGGAGTGTCCCGAGTGATATGATGTCGATTCTTATTTCAACATTCAACAAAACAAAACACACACAAAACAACGGAAAACGTTAATGATAGACAATTGTTTAGTTTGTCCACAAAATGCTCTGATTGTATTTCCAACAAGACGTTGTCAACAAATTTTTTTTTTTGGTCACTATTATTATCAAAGATTGTTTTGCACCATATCCACAGATAAACATGTGCTAGTGAGACGGTCTCAGAGAAATTCCGGCGTCGAAAATTAACCATTTGAAACAATATACAGAAGGACACGGTAACACAAAACCCTTACGAATACGTATTCGAGAGGTTTTCGGTGGAAAACACCTAGAACCAGTGCCCTGTTTGGGATGTATGACAACACAGTCGCGGGAACTGGGTGTTCCATGGACCTTGACGAGACTGATTGTAACAAAAAGGTGAAGTACAAGGAGTTAAATAAAATATAACTTATCAAGTTGACATAAAAGAACTAAACAAGTTTCAGTTAACCAAGAGGTTCCGAAAAACTCTGGCGTTGGATAGGACACACGCTGAGAAAACCTGAGAACAGTACAACTAGAATGTCTTTGCATTGGAACCCACAGGGGCACAGAAATAAAGGAAGATCCAAAAAATCCCACATAGAGAAAGGAACTAGAGAGCGAAGTAAAAAAGACTGCGTGACTCATTTGATGGTCTTTGCTCCATTTAGAGTTTGAAAGGCAGAAGACATTTAAAAAAAAACAAAAAAAACATGGGAAGCTGCTTGTTAAAAAGTGAAGGAGACTTTACCACGCCACTGGCGTATTGTGTATACACTGCTGGACCTATACTTTATAGACCCATCGGCAGTTGGTTTTTGATATAGTCAACATTAGGCCGGTCGCCTTTACTTTCCACGATTTCACTTGGTGCACCTTTAAGGTTAGGTAGACCTGGGGGCCGAAGTTATTTATTTTAAATTTCGGTGACGAAAACAGAGTTAAGTAACATCTTCAAAATAGTATTGATTTTCTAAACTACATTATCCGTGAGGGAAAGGCTGAGTGTTGTACGTGAAAAAAACGGGAGAAAGGGGAGAGAGAAAAAAAAAGGGGGGGGGGGGGGGGGAGGGGGTAGTGGATTCTCATGAAACTATCACTAGAATAAAAAATCAAAACAGAGGCGCCATTTCAGCTTCGTCTAAAATCACTTACAATAGGTTCATTGCTTTTGAACGACACTAGGAGAATTAGTGCAAAGAAAATAGAGATAAGGAGATCTTCTAATACTGCTTTTCCATCTACTTCTGTTCAGTTTCACTGCATTTTCTGCTTTATCTTCTCCTGCTTGTTCTGAATGTTCATCTCCTTCTACTTCTGCTGTATGTATTCTTCTTTTTGTCTTCTTTCTCTTCTCCTACTCCTTCTTCTTCTCCTTTCTCTTCTCCTTTCTCTTCTCCTTCTTCTTCTCCTTTCTCTTCTCCTACTTCTTCTTCTTCTTCTTCTTCTTCTTCTTCTTCTTCTTCTTCTTCTTCTTCTTCTTCTTCTTCTTCTTCTTCTTCTTCTTCTTCTTCTTCTTCTTCTTCTTCTTCTTCTTCTTCTTCTTCTTCTTCTTCTTCTTCTTCTTCTTCTTCTTCTTCTTCTTCTTCTGCTTCTGCTTCTTTTTCTTTTTCTTCTTCTTCTTCTTTTTCTTCTTCTTCTTCTGCCAGCGTGATGTTTACTCCATCACCAATCTTGTGCCTTTGGACTCTAAAATATAGGTCTAGCCCTATATACCTAATACATCTGAAAGGCGTGGGAACGAGTCCTTTACTTGACTTAACTAATAAGCTTTTGGCTTCTTGGGTGGCTTAGGGAAATCTTCTTCTTCTTCAGATGTAAGTTCTGGTTGTTCAAGAACCTGAGTGTTGCGAGAGCATCCGTTTTACAGATGTGATTCCTTTGCATGCAGCTGTTGGTTATTTTTCTCTAAGGTGCACTCCCACTTCGCAGGAAGCTCTCAATTAGTCGACTCTTACGACATGCTTATGGGTAGGCAGTGGGTCTATTCTTGTTTTCCCTATAACATGGTTAACGCGGGGAGCTTGGGTGATGGATTTGTTCATCTTGTTTTGCAGGTATCATCAGTGCACCTTTTATCCATCTCTTTGTTAGTCTTCCTCTCGCCTTCCTCCCAGATGTTCTGCTGTGAAAGATCTCATATACTGTTTAGACTGGCTGCACTCTCACCAGGTGACTGAACCCTTTCACTTTCTGCCTGTCGTTATAATCCAGACACCTTTCTTTTTAATGCTGGTGTTCAAAACCCCGTCCCATCTTGTGTTATTAGTAACAATAAAACATAATACTACGTGTATATGCTAAGATCGACCATGCGCATATATTGTTGTCGTCCTTTCAATTTGTTTCATAACAATAGAACTATACTGTGCTATAAGAATACAGGGAAATGACAGGCCATCGCGATGGCGAGTGAGACTAGCAAAACCTTTCCTCTCTAAGGAGTCTTCCACAATTGAAGCATAAACAAAATATGCACAATGATAATATGTGCGTGTGTACGTACTTATATGCACACACTGGCATGCAAACACACATATCCGTCTGTCTGTCTGTCTGTCTGTCTGTCTGTCTGTCTGTCTGTCTGTCTGTCTGTCTGTCTGTCTGTCTGTCTGTCTGTCTGTCTGTCTGTCTGTCTGTCTGTCTGTCTGTCTGTCTGTCTGTCTGTCTGTCTGTCTGTCTGTCTGTCTGTCTGTCTGTCTGTCTGGTCTTGTCTGTCTGTCTGTCTGTCTGTCTGTCTGTCTGTCTGTCTGTCGGTCGGTCGGTCGGTCGGTCGGTCGGTCGGTCGGTCGGTCGGTCGGTCGGTCGGTCGGTCGGTCGGAATAATAAATCTCTTCTTCTTCTGACTTTCTATCCCCCAATGGAGCATAGGCCCTCAACCAACTCACGCCAAGTCGTTCTATCCTTCGCCATTGCATGGAGCTCTCCCCATGTCCTCCCAATCTTTCTAACCTCATTCTCCAGATCTTTTCTCCATGTGTTTTTGGCCTTCCTATGCCCCTGTGGGTTCCAATGCAAAGAAATTCTAGTTATGCTGTTCTCCTGTTTTCTCAGTGTGTGCCCTATCCAACGCCAGCGTATTTTCCTCACCTCCTGATCCACTGGAGCCTGTTTAGTTCTCTCCCAAAGTTCTACTTTAGTTATTCTATCATACCATTTTATTCCTCTATTCTGCGCAGGCACCAGTTAATGAATGTCTGTAATTTATTAGTAATTGCCTTGGTAGTTCTCCGTGTTTCCGCCCCATACAATAGTACTGATTTGACATTAGAATTAAAAATTTTTAGTTTAGTATTTCTTTAAATTTCTTTTGACCTCCACAAATTCCCTAGTGCTATGAAAGCCCCTCTTGCCTTTTGTATTCTTATTTTAATATCTCTATCAGTCCCTCCATCTTTATCTACATTACTGCCTAAATAGGTGTACGACTCCACGTCTTGGAGTGGGGTGCCATTAAGAGAAACCACATTACTATTTGCCTGATTTGTTCTCATTATCTTTGTCTTTCCTTTATGGATTTTCAGACCAAGCTGCTGTGATCTCGCATTAAGTATATTTAATTTATCTTGCATTTGATTCCGTGAATGGGACAGCAATATAATCAGCGAAGTCCTGATCATTAAGCTGTTTTGTAGTGGTCCACTGAATTTCATTCTTGGTGTTAACAGTTACTGTTTTCATAGTCCAGTCTATAGCCAGTAAAAATAAGAGAGGCGACAAAAGACATCCCTGTCGCACACCTGTTTTTATTTCAAATGCATCTGTTAGCTTTCCCTCATGAAGAACTCAACATTTCATGTCTTTATATGTTGCCTTTACTGAGTTGATAAGTTTCTGTGGGATTCCATAGTGCCCCATCAATTTCCAGAGAGATTCCCTATCTATGCTGTCAAATGCTTTTTCATAGTCTATAAATCCAACGTAAAGTGGTGAGTTCAGTTCAATGCTTTACTCTATTATAATACGTAGTGTGGCTATCTGATCAGTACATGATCTGTTTGACCGAAAACTTGCCTGCTCATCTCTTAGCATTTTATCAATAGCATCTTTTAATCTTTCCAAAATAATTCTACCTAATTTTTTTCCAGGAACTGACAGCAACATAATTCCTCTATAGTTTTCACACTCCTGTAGATCACCTTTTTTGGGCAGTTTCACAAGATATCCTTCTCTCCAGTCTGCTGGTATTTCTTCGGTCTCCCAGACTTTACTGAATAATCTATGTAGCAATTCTGTTGATGTGTTTATGTTGGTCCTGATAGCTTCAGCTGGGATACCATCTGTTCCTGTCGCCTTTCCTTCCTTGAGAAGATTTATAGCTTTTCTAATTTTCTCTTTGGATGGTATCTCACAGTTGATATCCAGTTCCATTTATGAAGGCTGGATATCTGGGGGAACCTCTGGGCCTGGTCTATTTAGAAGCATTTCAAAATATTCAACCCATCTGTCCATTTGATCTTTAGTGTTAGTAAGTACCTTTCCTTGACTATTTTTGATTGATCCAGTTGGCTGACTATAATAACCTACTAATTTTCTTGTGTTACTGTAAAGTTCTCTGAGGTTTCCTTTTGCTGCTGTTGTCTCCGCTTCTTGTGCTAGATCATTTAGATATTTCACTTTATCTGCCCTTATATGCCTCCTAACTTCCTTGTTGGCTTCTGTGTATTTCTCCTGAGCTCTAGCTTTAGCAGCTCTAGTTTTGCTATTGTTTAATTTTGCCTTTTTACTTTTCCTATCTCAATCAGTTTAATGGTTTCCGGTGGTGTATCCATGCTTTATGTTTCCTTTCTTTCTTGCCAAGAACTTCTACGCAAGATTCATTCCAGATTCCTTTGATCTGATCCCAGCAGACTTCTGTGTTGACATCTTCAGCTAACTGCTGCAACACCTGGTACTTATTAGAGACCGTAACTGAGAACTGTTCCTTAATTTCTTTATCTCTGAGAAAGCCTACATTATATTGGTTTCTATGATTACAAGATGTTATATATCTTTTTATTTTCAACTTGATTTTACTTACCACCATGAAATGGTCAGTAAATACATCGGCACCTCTGAAAGCCCTTACATCGTAAAGGGATGATCTAAACTTTTTATTAATACATATGTGGTCAATTTGATTAGTTGTCTTATGGTCTGGTGATTCCCATGTTG
>CAJHNH020008488.1:733004-773004 GCA_905116865.2 Candidula unifasciata
AGCACCATTAATACTGCGACGACAGGCACCGCGCCATTTTCTGAATCTACAATTCACAACCCTACGTTGTTCACAGTAATCCACATGAAATCCGCAGCTCACAGGGTCACACCAAGCACTCAGCTCAGTAGCAGGGCAACGAAACTTGATCTGACCTTTCTTATCAGCGTTCATATTATGGTTTCTTTTGGGCGTCCTCGCCTCCTTTATCCCTTTATTTCCCATTGCAATGCCTGTTTGCCTGTTTGGTGTTTCTCTGCTGGTTTCTTCTCAGGATGTGTCTAATGTAGCGCCATCTTCTCTGTCTTATAACTGTTGATACCGATGGTTATCTAGACATTTCTCTGATTTCTTTACTCCTTTTGAATTCATCTCATTTAATTTTCATCATTTTTCTCAAACATGTTTTTTTTCGAATGCATTTGACTTTCGTTTTATGTCTTTGGTGGTTCTCCAAATTTCACTTGCGTATATTACACTTGAAATAATGTTGTAATTAAAAATATGTAACTTGATTTAAAAAAAAAAAAAAAAACTATACAATTAAGAGTTCCATGTTTTGTTAGATCTATTAAAAGCAGCAGATTTCCTTACCAACGCGTATCATAATTTCTTCTTTGTATTTCTTTCATTATCAAAATTACTACCTAAATCAGTCAACTGGTCTTTAACTAATTTTGTCTTTAGAATGCGTTATATTTGCCTTTAATTCGTTTTCATTTTTTGTATTTCCAGAATTTTTTATTTGTTAACCATCCACCCAGCTCAGCAATAGAGAAAGCAAGCATTCCAACAATAGATCAACGCATTAACAAACAATTCGACCTACCAGTAGTCAACAATCCAACACACTTTATCAACAACCAATCAGCATGCCCACAAACCATCAACACGTCAACCAATCAATAGAATAATTAGTCAGATGACCAATCAGCTAGCAATCGATTAATTAATCAAAATGCCAATTAAACTTATAATCAATAAAACATTCAACCGGTCAGTCAACTAACCAGTCAATCGGAAAGTTAAACAACCAGCCAAATAACTATATAAACTGTTTGTCAGCCAATCAACTAACTACCAATAATCTAACCAATAAACAAACTAAACAGTACGCCAATCAGTCAAATACAATTCTACTACTTGGGTCAACTGTTTCTCCATGAGCTCGACAGAATGATTGCGAGCTGTCACGCTGAAATCTGATATCCCCGCAGACTTTAGCTATCTAAATGTCTTGTAAACTGCCTGGAATCTATTCCTGTTTCCGCGTTACCGGTGAAAGCTTACCAATATCTCTACAATTTTCTCGCTAATGTATTTCAGCAACGTTGTATGTCAACTTCCAGTCCGCCCTTGAGGCCAGGAAAATACCGCTAAATATTTTTTTTTTAAAACCAGATATTGATTGTTGCCTGTTGAATGCAAGGATACATAAGTAGGAATAAGTGGACAAGCGTGACAATCAGAAGTAATTGCTGCTATACGAATAATGAAACTGTAGGCGTTATCCAGTTTGACAACAAAACTTAGATTATACAACCATAAGTTCAACCAACCAATGAACAGTCAAACAAACCTTATCAACAAACAATCACCATGCCAACAAGCCAACAACACGTCAACCAACTAATCAAATAATGAATCAGAATTGAAACATTTTAGGAAGATTGTTACACAACAGTGTGTGTCGAAAAAATGACAGAAGCTACTACATATAAACTAGAGATGTTTCAATAATAATGTATAAGGAGAGATCTGCCATTAATTTGGTAAAAATTTGGCTAAGACAGATCTCCGACTGATGGCAGATGGAAACAAACAACAGACAGCACAATTGTGGCCTTGTGTGTTTTTCTCCATCACGTGATATGCACACTACATTAGCGAACAATCAAGTGGATTTTATTTTTAAAAAAAAATTACTTTTCATCCAAATGTTGTTGTTGTTGTTGCTGTTGTCGTTGTCGTTGTTGTGGTTTTAACACAATACAGCTATCGTTTGACGTCAGATAAACAATTTTATTTTTACAGTTATGGAAGTTATCCATCGTTTTTGTCCTACAGTTATTGCCATGTGGCATTGGAGTCACGTCAGACCACAACCTTCTGTCTCGTATACTTTTAGTCGATTGTGACACAGACGATCTTCCATGCCATGAAGTCAGTCTTTCCAGCATCTTCTCTCTCGGTCTCCCTCTGTCTCTTTAACCCTCCAACTTTCTTATGGTCACGATGTACTCCAGTTTTCTCCTTCTACTGACATGAACAGAGAATATAGATTATCCCGTTCTGATGTGGATACTCAGTTCTCTTCGTGGGTTATCCATTGTCAGGCCACCGTTTCTTTTTAAAGCAGTCTCTTGTACAAAAGGGAGCCTCGGTTGTGTAGAGGATAGGCTGCGAACGTCTTGGGTTCGAATCCGTCTTGAACAGATTTAGGAAGATAATGATCTTGGCTCCTAAATACATCCAGTCTACAGTAGGTTCTAGAGAATGCCCTGTGAAATAAAGGCGACCGGCGTAGTGTTGACCACATCACCAACCGATCCACGACTGGCATATAAACATATCTGAGCCTAGCCTAA
The DNA here is from genome assembly GCA_905116865.2 of Candidula unifasciata. Lineage (NCBI taxonomy): Eukaryota > Metazoa > Mollusca > Gastropoda > Stylommatophora > Geomitridae > Candidula > Candidula unifasciata. The sequence goes on from CAJHNH020008488.1 coordinate 735,593, forward strand.
TATACCTAATGCGCTACTGTCACAAATAGAGTCCTTTCCTTTTCTTACTAACATGCATTCTTGTCCTCCTCTGTTTTAGATTGAATAACTAAGGTCATGTAATGAATTCTGATATACCCGCCAAAACAGCTCTCACATGGACACCAGAGGGAAAGAGAAAACAGGGGCACCCAAAAACAACATGGAGACGAATGATGGAAAGTGACCTAAGTGCGGCATCTTCGACATGGAAAACTGCACTGAAGATTGCGCAGGACAGGAAAGCATGGAAAGTCCTCTCTGAAGCCTTATGTGCCACTAGGCATAACGAGAACTTATGATGATGTAAAAACTGGTTAGCAGGGAGCCATAGAAGCTCTGCCAAACCCAGCATAAGCAAATGGAAATCGACTAACTGCCTTCATTGGGCACATTTTCCGTTCGGCCTTACGGAAATTGTATTACTGAGTCAAAGTGGGTCTGCTTAAATTAAAGCTGACAGTGCAGATGAAATAGATTTCCAAAAATGTCCGTTTTTATAGCAGAATGAGATTAAAAGGACGAAGAGGTAGTAAAAAGTAAGTAAAACCCATTTTTACGAAATTGGGGAATTTGGCATATGATGCTCTAATCATATTTTTTAACTATCAGTTGATACGCGGTGGAAATGTGGTCAACGTGACGCCGTCTGCATTTCCTTTTCGGGACATTACGTGGTTAGTTGTAGAAGTATTTTGAGTTGAACTGCAAAATGTCATAAAATAGGTTAGTTTTTTTATTTTGGTGAACCCCAGCTCGATTTTTAAAGTGCTTAGATATCGAATCATCGTCAACATGTATCTGATCCATTGCAGAAATTTGCTAATCACACGACCCATGTGAAAGCAATCGATACCTCACAAACGTCTTCGCATCATGCACCGTCATGTCCAAGATGCCACTGATATCATATGCCCATCATCGTTCTAGTCAATTCCTGCCTTTTCTTTCAGCAACCATGCCCTCCATTACCGATCTCTCCAAACCAATATGGTGTTTAATATAGGCAAAGTATTTCATGTTACGAGAAAGGATATAGTCTACGATCAAACTTCACTTCCTCCCCTTTCTTTCCTTATGCTGAGATCATAAAATACCCAGAAGTGCATGTTTATGCATAGGGCCAAAAATGATTTTGTATTTTCCTTTTCAACTTATAAATCTCTCACTTTATGAGACGATTTCTTATAGATTCGCATTTAGTAAATAAAAATTTAATAAATAAACAAAATACAATCCGGTCAAGGCTCGTTGGGTACCATAATGGAAGCCCTAAGATGGACTGTGTAGGCTGACTGATTGGCCGTTTGCTTTATGAATGTTCTGGCTGACTGAAAGGTCACTGTCAAATCCGAATGTTTGTCAGATCGTCTGAGCTTTAAAAAGATCTTGAATCTATTGGCATAATTTAGTCAAGAATTTATTTTCCCGTCACTGTACCAGAGTGTCATTTTCACTTGGACTGAAACTGTATTACAGTTTCATTTTCTATTAGATTGTTTCGCAGATGGTTTCATTTGTATTTTTCCAAATTAAAAAGCCAGAGGGGTGTGGAAGACTGCCTTTTAAACTTGACATTTTTAAAGGATGTAACCCTATCATGAGGAATAGGCGAAATTTGGACATATGAAAGGAATTCCCTGGTACCAACTGCCAAACAAAACCATGAATAGGAAATAATATTTCACAAGGTAAAGACCAAAGCATCGAGAAAAGTCTGAACAAAATGAAGATCAAATTATACAATACATTGATTGGATATAGCACACACATAAGCAGCTACCCATAACCATGTACAGAAATTATCTTCAGACGTGCAAGTTTATACATCTCCTATATCAAATAAATTGTTGTATGTAATTATCATTCATCATATAATGATACATATTATTATTTTACTCGTAAACTAGGACTAGGACCATTTAAAGCCACCACCATCCCCCCACCCCACGCAACCACCCCACACTCTGCGTTTTCGGCTAGAAAATATGTATGGCGTTGATGATGCGCTATTTTTTTCTGTGTCAGCGCGCCTGATTCTCATGATGTAGCTGTCACTGGTAGCTTGTTTATCTGAAATTAATACAGTTTTTCTTAATGCAATATTTGTGAATGATGCGCAAATTATTCCGGTGCAGCACCTGTTCAATGATTGTAGTGCGTTAATAAAGTCGTAACGGCTATGTCAACGTCGTGATTCAGACAGCCGAGTTGAGTTAAGCTGAGTTAACAAACGATATCCCAGCATTCGAGGCTTTCATATAAGCGTTCCTTCCCTATATTCAGCAGTCATGTTATAATATCTGCCCAGTTCTCCTGGTCACTCCGCGATGCACACATGTCTTGAGACTATATGGTCGATTTGAGTTTCATCACCGGTCTATCGTTCCCACGGGGCCTTGACCAACCACTTCTTCTTCTTTTTCTTCCTTCTTCTTCTTCTTCTTCTTCTTTTTCTTTTTCTTTTTCTTCTTCTTTTTCTTCTTCTTCTTCTTCTTCTTCTTCTTCTTCTTCTTCTTCTTCTTCTTCTTCTTCTTCTTCTTCTTCTTCTTCTTCTTCTTCTTCTTCTTCTTCTTCTTCTTTTTATTATTATTATTATTATTATTATTATTATTATTATTATTATTATTATTATTATTACTATTATTATTATTACTATTATTATTATTACTATTATTATTATTATTATTATTCCGCTTCCCATTGTTCTTTGCTTACCTCCCTCTTCTCTACCGTTAATTAATTAGTTAGTTGCGTATCCTTTACAGGACGTTGCAGAACCAACCCCACCATTTTTTGGCTGCTGTGTTTTTTCTAGGCAAATTTACTTACAGTAGTTTGCCATTGCTTTCTGGAGGGTCAGCTTCTCGATATCACTGTCAAAACCAATGCAAGGCGCAAGGCACGCAGCTGGGATCAAACCTTGCATTCCTGCATTAAGAAGCACGTCTGCAACGCCTAAGCCACAGACGCTGACCTTCTCTTCCGTGCTGAAATGAAAATCTATTCACCATCTCACCCTCATGTACGTATCCAGGTTTTACAGCATTGAAACAGTCTGAACGTAGATGAATGAGAATTTAAACTCTCTCTTTTAGTGAGTTTATGAAGCAACCACCCCCTCCCCCGCCCTCCCCCACCCTACTCAACCAACCAGTGATCTTCTTCTATTCTCATATACAATGAGGTTATCCCCGGTAAAGGCTGATATTTTTTCAAGTGGATTTGGATTTCTGGGTAGTGAGGTCGGACGCCCGTGTGCATTGTTGCGCACGTAAGAAATTCCTTGGTATTTTGAAAATCGAAAAGAATAGCTAACAGCGCCCGCCCGGACAAAATTTGGTGTCAATAATCAACCCAAAGTAATTCAGGATCCTCGCCGGTGCTACAGAACCTGTGCACTGTGTTGGGCTTCTTTGGATTCCGACTTGAGTTAGGAGGAAAACAGAGCACTTGTGGGTTACTACCCGTGTGCCATGATGTTGATTAGTTGTTCAAAATCTCAAACCACAATGAAGTTATTTTAACGTATACATTCCATATTCATTAAATGCCTGCCCCTACTTTGAGAAGCCCAGTTAGCTTATTTCCCAAAGACTGCTAGCTACGTATTATAAGAAAATAAGAGATAATTTTTTTTTTACCTTAGCCTTTTATTGGCGAGAATTTTACGCCTCTGGTATGACATGGGCAGCGGCTTCTCCTGAATTCTGCAAATTAAACCCCGCGGCCACTTAGCAGAAATAAAGTGGCCAAAACAATTCTTGGAGCTTTTTCACGAATTCTCATTTTCCCGGTTATAGCGCCTTCTAAGCGCACAGTTCTGCCCTGTATTTGAATCAATCTTCCGTTTTGGAAACCATATAAACATGACCACTCAAGTCTTAAACTGACTTGCTTCTGCTGAAAATATAAGTCTGGTGTCCTATTTTCAGCTGAAGATATCATGGTTACCATAACACTGAGATTGTTTTGTCGGATTGTGTCAAATTGTCAAGTCCCGTTAATCTGACATCTAGACTGACATCCTCTGATCTTAGGTTGTCAGTCTTTTCAAATTGCCTAATAATAAAGTAACTGAAAATTTAATGATCGGCACTCATTGAACGAAGTAGAAAGATAGAAGAACACACTAGACACATGAAAATCGAAAGCTATAGTTACCGTGTCGGGAATCAGACCTGTCATGTTCAGACGGCGTGTGCGCCTCGCTATGGAAACAAGCGCACTAAGAACATGGTCAACTAGGCACACCCCCCCCCTCCCAAAAAAAAGGTGTCTTATTGGCCATGTCTATCATACAGCTTGAAATACACAACTATGGAAAACGGACAGAATTCATTTCAAACCATTGAAATGGCACCATAGGTTACATAAATGTATGTTAACGAAGCATGTGTCTAATAACAAGCACATCAACAATTAACGAACACAGTAGACTTTATTGCTTTGTCTAGAATACACAGACATTTAAGAAAGGTATTTGATTTGTAAGATAGTTATTATTGTATAATATTTAACGTCCTCAATGCCCCCCCCCCCTCCCCCGTTCATTTATTTTCAAACTAGAACGAAATAGAAAACAGCACGCACGTGCGCTAGCACGGGCATAACATTGTTATCCACCAAGCATATTGTGAAAAGTGTGAGGGACTTGAGTTTAAATTGATTACTTTATTTACTAGAAGTCTACATGGAAAATTAAAATTGTGCAATAATATTTCGTTATACTGCATAGATTTGAAACTACACTCTAAAGATCTCTATCTGCAAGCATTGTTTGCACTCTTATATTATAGATTTTTGTAATTTTCTGATGAAAGCTCTCTTGCCGCAACGTTTTTTTTTTTGTATCACTGTTTTGATCTCGTGTATTCTTGTTCGAATTTGTTGAATTGTAGATTTGTGTATTAGGTTGATAAAGGCTGTCGTTAGTGTTTGTATTTGTGATACTGTAATGCTCACTGGTTCTGTTTTCGTTCGATTTGAATCTTTTCATGACATTGCTTATAAGGACGCCACCCAACTGTCTCGCCAACAGATTTCAAATGCCTTCGTGACGTAGCATCTGTATGCTTTATTAGAATCGATTTTCTCCCGCATATCTTGTTTGAACATACACTTATCACGTCTTCGTGCTTCTTCGTGTCTTGGGATAAGGCCGTCCGATAGGCTCCCTCATTCTGTAGCTACCAGTTTTTCTGGGTTGGAAAAAGTTACCACTGTCTTTGAAGCACCGAATCGTGAAATAGGCACCAACTGGTGTTCTGAGCTAAGAAAGAGAGATGTGTGCTGTAACTCCTTGGGTTGTGTCATAGTTTTGTGTGCAAACCATAATGTTAGACAAGCATAGATACTTCGTGTATTGTAGTAACTTCAAACGTCATAGCATACAGTAGCCTTTCCTATTTTTTTTTCTCTTTTTCTCCTCCTTCTTCTGCCTCTTCCATCATTCTCTCCGCTTCATTGTTGTTGCTGTTGTTGCTGTTCTTGTTCTTGTTCTTCTTCTTCTTCTTCTTCTTCTTCTTCTCCTCCTCCTCCTCCTCCTCCTCCTCATTCTTCTTGTCCTCCTCCTTCACCTCCGCCTCCTCCTTATCCAGTTGTTCTCTATACAATATTCGCTTTCTTCTCTTCTACCACCTCTAACCCTGGTAGTCTTCTCTTCTCTACCGCCTCTCATCACTAACCCTTCATATGTACCTCTGTCTTCTTCTTCCTTTCACTTTTCCCTTTCTTCTCATACACTGTTTTATGGGTTATTCCTCCTATATTTTTAAATCATGCTTTTATTATTACTGCTACCGTTGCATGTTTTAATATGTAGCACTGTACACTTCTGATAATGATTTCTCCATGCACTTTTTGTGTTTTGGGGGAAACTTGACTTGTTCTTCTCTTTTCAGATTTTTAGAGTTACATTTCCGACGTTGGAATAGCTGGTTTGGTTCGCGGCTAAAAATTAGCCACAACTGCACTGGGAAATGCAGGTATACCTACCTACCAGTACCGATGTAAGAATTCTTCTTTTATGCGAGCAGGGGCGCCGCTATAAGGAAATGACGGGGGTGGGGAAAGGGCGCGGGTGGTTTCGGGGTTGAGACTCGATTCTCTTATAATTTTATAGGGACGGAAGGTCAGCGAACATGAGCCGTGTTTCAGAGCTCAAAAATAATATTAATTAGCGTTAAAATTATTACTGCTTTATAACTGTTGTCTTGACCGTTGAGCTTTCTAATCAGATATTTTTGTTTTGTTAAATCGTTCTTGATATCGGTTCCAGTACCTCCTGTATATACTATTTGCTAACAGACTTTAAACTAAATCATTCAGCAATTACTGTTTGCCCAGTTTCACCTGGCACACTCGAGAAGTCTCTATTTTCCTATCCGACCTTCCAGTAACTGTTACATTCGCTAACATTTCAATTTGAAAACGATTCTCTAGAATTGTTGCGAAGTTTTAAATTAAGCTTCAGCGTGCAATTACCAAAAATGTAATGTCATGTTCACCTGGGGCACAATTTCATTTAGCGGAATGAACTGGTAATTCCCAAGAGAGTCATTTACAACATTAGAAAATTCTTTATTTATTTTTTCCCTCAAACTCAATATTTCTTTGCATATTGTGTTGGAACTCACGGCAAATTGTATATAACAAACAATTCCTTTGTTGTGTTAGCGTTTATCTGTTTTTCGTTGTCTACTTGTGTGAATTGGCTTCGAGATTTGTTGTTATTGACTGTTATATTTCGTATTAGTTTTTTGTTTTTGTTTTGAAAAAGAGCCGTTTTCTTTTCAAGAGTTACATCGATATGAGGCCTAGTTACCCTCTATAGAAAAATCAAAAGAGGCTCAGCACAACGCAACTCTGTAGACCTGGTGAACGTTAATGTATTTATCTCTTCTTCTTCCTTTTCTCTAGCTAGTTTCTGTCTTTCGGCGTAAGGTTTAGAAGAGATATCTGATCGTAACCTTGGTATATGCTACCTAGATGCGGGTATTTCCGGTCTCAGATAAGCATTCTATCTATCGCTTGCGTGGTCGACCTCCGGTTCAGCTGTTAATGAGTCCAAGTAGCATAGTTCTTTGTGGTGTAGTGTGGTTTATTTTAATTTTTATTTAGAGCATATTTCTTTAGCGATTCTATTGGCAGACTGGTCAATATATGTCTTGTGTTGCATCATGTACAAGTTAGAAACCGGGCTTTGAAAAATTACTTTACATCATAAGAAAATGTTCGGAGGTTACAATTTACATTCCACGCGTAGCGGCACCATACTTGGATATTAAATAAACAACTTGATATTTTGTTTCATATCTTTGTCACAATGTACATGTAACGCTCGACATTAATTAATATAAACAGAATCGGCACTAGACTGATGATGTTTTCAACCTTATGTTGGTGTCCTTTGCTTTCTAAGACATTGTCTGATACCAGTGTGAGGCCTGGTAGACCTTTAAAAATCAAAACACTCTCAATGTGGATTAAACTCCCAACCCATGAGGACTGGCCACTGCATTACCATACTAGGTTCATAGACTATTACATTAAGGGGTGCTATATTTTATTTTTATTTCCCTGCACACTGAGTGGCGACTGACTCGGCTGCTAATTGCCCAGCACACGTCTGAAATTGTGGAGGTGTCGACATAAAAATGACAATATTGCTTAGATCATTGCATTCGCTGTGTAATTATTGCTTTGAGCCCACAGTTGTAAAAACACAAAGGGGGTTTTCATGTTACTTTACTACTTGATCAGATTTTTACTATTTTTCATGGTCGCCAGTAATTCCTGTGCCTCAAAGTGCAGTATAGCACTATCGTCTGGATAAAGGTAAGAGGCTAAAGTGGAGAGGTTAAACTGCATTGCACTGTGTTTTATCCCATATGACTCGGTCTCTTTCCGCAGAACGGTTTTCCGTCTGCTGACAGCATTGCACAAAGCACAAACACCGAAGCACCGACGATGATCCCAGGAGGTATCCGTAAAAATTGAGCTAGTGTACCGAACGACACAACCGTAAAACACACCCACGACCTTCGAAGCGCGAGGCAACTGCTTTCCCTTCGTCACTGGAGACACCATCGGGAAAGAATAAAAGGTGTTTACAGCAGCATCACCAGCAGTGGCAACAACAACAACAAACGCAACACCTATTTCAATGTCTGACTTCAGTTCCTTACAGTAATTTGCTTCTCTAATAATTCTAACATTTTTAAAATTCTCAAAATTACCCAGGTAGAAGAACAGAGAAGATAAAGAAGACATTAGCGATGCAGAAGAAGTAATACAACTGATAAGAATAACAACAGAAGATAAGAATAAGAGCAGAACTATCAATTTAAAGAAACATTTTACGTTCACCCTGCAGGTAAAATGGCTATAGAACTATAAACACATAAAACTGTTTCATTAGATTCACAGGTTGCTATCAGGAGTTGACAGATAATAGCGAAACAAATAGAATATATATCTTAGCATGGTGTTGTTTTCAAGTGCAAAAATAAAATGTTAAAATTAATTATGACTAAATTTACTGTAACATACTTGCAGTTAATGAGTGAGGTAAAGGGAATGTTACAAATAGTCACACTTGTAGATAATTTAAAAAAAAAATGATTTGTATTCGAAGTTAGTGGCTAGACAAAGGAGCATACAGTTCCGAAGACTGCATCAGTGGAACTTCCAGTAAAAAATCACACCTACTAGCAGTCAGAGTATTTAAAGACACATTATTGCAGTGGTAGCTGATTAAATAGGCATTGTTTCCATGCAGGATTGTAGGCCACAGGATTAACACTTCATGGATGGAAATTCAGCAGAAGTACATCACAGAAAACCTGTTCAGCCATATATCAAGGGCACCCCTAAGGCTTTGATCATAAGAGTGACCATATGCCATGCTCTGTCTTGATTTCTAAACCTGGCCAGATCAGGGCTGTGAGTACGCGAAAGACTTTTAAATTTGAGAGTGCCAGTACCTTTCTTTGACGCCTTCGAACAACAATGTACATTTGTCAGACACCTTTTTATAGGTTTGACATATGTACCGTTGTTATTTGTGTCAGTGTAACCACACTTTCGTTAACAAGTAAACACTGAGTACCGTGCTCCAGTTCTCAAAGATTGTTTATTTAAGTACTAATGATAATGCACAGTTAGTCTGCCTTCCGCACAACGTTATCGACTTCTGAGTAGCCACCCATTTATTCGTATATCTTACAAACACACTAATCCCAGGTAGTCACTGGCTAAGTATATCAACAGTACGCTGGTATAACTGATCACAAATCATACTAGCAATGCGAACAAAGTCAGGAGAGGCTAGCAGGTGTCTTTGCAGCAACAATTACGTATCATGGTAGCTACCACAACTAACTTTAGAATCCCGGCTACACAAAAGAAACACTTGTCACCAGTATGAAAAAATACTGCTGTCTCCCGTGCGGGTCTACACACAACCCGTCTGACCAGTAATTGACCTGTCTGTTATGAGTCAGTCTAGTTATTGCTTGTCTTTCTCTCACATTTGGTGGGAAAGTTGATTCATGGCAACATCCTAACGTGTATTTCCTTGCAGTTTTCCATATAGGCTTTTCAAACCAATCTCTATTGAAAAGTATCTACAACTAAAAGTGAAATTACTTTTCCTCGTGGTTTTGATGAGTCACCTTTTGGCATATGTATCAGACAATATCTAGAAATCAGGTATGCAGGAAACTGGCAGCTTTGTCTCTGTGAATTTCCCTTTAAAATATCTAACGAAAGATAAAGGCTGCATCTTGGATAATACAATTGTAATATATAGGTTAGTTGCGTATCCCTTACAGGGCGTTGCAGAACCAACCCTAACAGCTCCTTGCTGCTGTTTGGTTTTTCTAGGCAAATTTACGTCCAGTAGTTATTGTAATACCACTTGGAAAAAAAAAAAAAAAAGAAAGATTATACTTATAACGTTCGCCATTATTTCTACAGCATAAGAAGGTGTGACACCCCAAACGGAAACACAGCTAAGAAATTGTATTTACGTTTTTTCTTGTGTATTATCTTTTCAGGGAGTCGCCGTGAAGAAGCAGCTAGACGCGCGCCGCGGATCGGAAAGTCGTGGGTTCGCTCCCTGGCGGAGCCGTTCTTTTCTTCAAAAATGACCTTGGCTCCCAGGTCGACCCAACCCTGAGTGGGTACCGGGTGTAGTCCCGGGAAGTAAAGGCGGCCGTCGTGATGCTAACCACATCACCCATCTCGTGCCGATTGGTCTATAAAAATATAGGTACAACCTTATATTCCCAATAAGCCTAAAAGCGTGACACAGGGACGTTACCGTTATCTTTTCAAATCAACAAGCAATCCAAGTATTCGGACTATAGACACTTTTCCTGGAAAATGACTAAATGGGGGGAAGGCGGTTGGGAAAGGAGGCGTGTTACACTGTTTAACTTAACTTCAATCCAGATGTGCCTAGCATTCAGCCAGGTAGGCGTAAAACATTGCCAAATACCAGACGGAAGCCATTCAAAGCTAATTAGAGATACCCTTCCTACCTGAATTTGAACTGCTCGCGAACGACTTCTGTTCTGTTCTTTATAGATGGCTTGCCCGGAAATTAACCGGCTACAGAATCTACTAAACTGTTAATAGCAGATATTTAAAACGGGCAGACGGTTTTTTAAAGATAGACAGAAGATGCTATGGGATAGAGAGAATAAAGAAAGAAAAACATTAAATCAATGTGTATGTAAACAGGCAAGAGAATAAGCTACGAACAATTAATGAAAAGAAAATAGGTAGGTAGCAGAATGTATGTAAGAAATCATCATCAGGTGCCTTGCCGACTGGCGTGGGCGATCATGCCTCTCCATATTCCGCGATCTCCTGCAGCATGTATCAGTTCGTGTGCCGACACACCTCCATGCCAGGCAACAAGACTGTCAAGCATCTTCTCTCGTTGTCTTCCTCTATCTCTCCTTCCACAGATCTTTCCAGTAGTCACAACATGTTCTATTTTCCCTCTTCTCATAACATGGCCGAAAAATGATGACTGTGTGTAAAAAATACGTATGTCTAATATACATTGTTAGTGACTGACGTGTGTTTTCTCTGTGTCTTGAGTGCATTAGGTATACAATGCCAACCCATAATCTTATAGACGAATCGGTAAACAAAGGCAGATGGGGCAAACTGCGACAAGCAAGCAACAGAATGTGTTAGTGGCAAGCAAAACGGATGTACGAAACAAGCATGTGCAAACAGGTTCAATTGCGGGGTGTGGGGGGAGGGATACGAAAACTCTCGTTCGAAAATTAAAAAAATTATTTTTAAAAAAAAGTGGTCGTAGTGTAGCGGCTAGAGGCTGGCCTGCGGATCTGAAGGTCTTAAGGTTCAGGTCCTAGCAAAGCTAGACTTTGACCAAACTAAATACACTTGTCGGAAAATTTTTAATGTCTTTCAACAATGAAGCCCACAATGATGCCGTCCTCTTTAGTTGGTAATAAGATGTCTTCTTCTGTGTAAAATCATTTCAATTATTCGTTTGTTTTGGCTGTTCAAGGAATTTCAAGCCTTCTATTTTAGACCCACATCTCTGAAGCCGCAGTGTATTTTTTTAAACTGCATTTTGTAGAATTGTTATTTGTCCCGGATTCAAAGCCATGAGTTTACACTAATTTTGGGTAAATAAACAAATTCTTTTTATGACTTCTATTGACAAGAATTTATCATGTAAGATGTTTTAATTTTATATTTTAAAAAGTAATTTTACTTGAGCATTTTAGTTGTCGCTCTCTCTCTCTCTCTCTCTCTCTCTCTCTCTCTCTCTCTCTCTCTCTCTCTCTCTCTCCGTTATTCATCTTTCATCATATTCTGTGTCATTGTCAAGATACTTAAATGTTAGCATTTGCTACGAAATTATACTGTTGACTGACAGTAATGTTTGCTGCTCAGTAATGAGAACACTATGTATCATTTGTACTGCTGTTCAAAATAATGGTTAAGGTATGAAAGAAGGAAATTTTGTTAAACCTGTCACGATTCGTATCATAACTTAGTCTGATTTATGTAGAAGAATTTTTACATTAAACAATTTATAGCGCCCCTTCAAGAAAAAAAACGGGGGGGGGGGGGGGGGGGGGGGGTTGACGGGGGGATGGGAGCGATAGAAAAGAATAGAACCAGAGCCCGTTAGCAGGCGTGTTGTGAAAAGCGAATAATTAGGCATTTGCTTATATTTATAATTTGGACAGAAAGGCGCAGATATAGCAGCCTAGCTGTAAACCACATTACAACAAGCAGGCTTGACTTTACCGTTTAACCTTAAGCAACATGCCAACGCCCAATTTGGTAAATGCTGCGGCAGTAGAAGAAGAAAAAAAAGAAGAAGAAGAAGAAGAAGAAGAAGAAGAAGAAGAAGAAGAAGAAGAAGAAGAAGAAGAAGAAGAAGAAGAAGAAGAAGAAGAAGAAGAAGAAGAAGAAGAAGAAGAAGAAGAAGAAGAAGAAGAAGAAGAGGAAGAAGAAGATGATGATGATGATGATGATGATGATGATAGCACCCACAATAGAGAGAAAACCATGCCTAACTGACTGACAAGACCATAGGTCAGTTATTTGCACAGTTTTCTTACAGGTTTACAATTGATCAGTTACCGATTGTGTGTATGAAACATCACAGACCATTACCAACAACAACAAAAAACAACAAACAGGAGGGTATGAAAATACGATAACAAAGATCTACGAATAAGAAACGCATCGACATAGAGAAGCAAGAGGAACATGCAATAAAAAACCAAGCCAGATAGACAAAGTAGACTATCAGACAAACATACTGACAGGAAACAAGAGAAGTCAAAAATATAACTAGACGGACCAAACGAATGGTAGGGACATAGAAAGGAGTGTGGGCAAACAGACAGACAGGCAGGCATGTAGGCAACAGACAGACATAAGGACGGGCAGAAATAGAGACTAACAGACGGACCTAGAGACAGACGGAATAGCAGTTAAAGTTAGTTGAGGATCATTTACAGGACGTTGTTGAACCAACCCCAGCATTTGTGTGTGCGTGTGTGGTTTTTCTAGGCACAATCTTACGCTCTGTAGTTTGCCATTGCTCACTAAACGGTCTGCTCTCGGTCGAACCCGGCACTCCGGCATTAGAAAGCACGTTCGCAAAGCCTAAACCACAGACGCCCACTAAACATCAGACAGATGCACAGACACGAATTAATTTCTGAGTCTAACAGTTTGAGGAACTCGTATATGCTTCCCTGTCTTACGTATATCTTCAACTGTTTGTAGAAAAGATGGAATAACTAACAGAAAATGATAACAGACAATTTCGTAGAAAAATGCTCAAAATAACAATGACAACTAACTAACAGCAACACAATACCAACAGCAGGAATATGTGTATGTATTTAAATATATATATATATATATATATATATATATATATATATATATATATATATATATATATATATATATATATATATATATATATGTTTATATGTCATGTGATAATACAAAGGAATTATTAACTTGTATGTTCACGTAATCGTAACGCTTGGTTAGTAATATAATAACAATAAATTATAATAACAGTGGCAGACGTTCCTAACGTGCTAGAGTAGGTTGTATCAGTCGCCACGCGCTGATGGATATACTGAAGATGGAAAGCGAGCGCGTTTGGACTTGTCTGATGTGTACTGAGAACTATCTGTCAATTAACTAACTTGCTTGACGAAGGAAAGTAAAGTACAAAGTACTTTGCAAGTCGGTGACACAGGCATACCATGCTTGACTTATATTGTTTTAAACATATTTGTGTAAATAACTTCCTCAATGGGTAACGTGGTCGGCATCAAACCAGCCGCTTTTACTTTCTATGAAATTCCTGGTGTCCATTTTTGCTAGGTCAACCTATAGGCCATGATCATTTTGTTTTCTCCAAAACCCTCCGGTGCCTATTTAAACCCAAGACCTTTTAAACGGCAGACGAACGTACAGCCGCTATTCTATCGTGGCGAACATATAGATGCTGTGCTATCGTGGCGAGCGTAGTGCCGCTGTGCTATTGTAGCAAACAAATAGCCAATGTGCTATTGTGGCGAACGTATAGCCAATGTGCTATCGTGGCGCACGTATAGCCGCTGTGCTTTCGTGGCGAACGTAGTGCCCCAGTGCTATTGTGGCGAAAGTATAGCCGATGTGCTATCGTGGCGAACTAACTCCGCTGTGCTATCTTGGCGAACGTATAGCCGCTGTGCTATCGTATCGAACGTAGTGCCGCTGTGCTATTGTGGCGAACGTATAGCCGATGTGCTATCGTGGCGAACATAACGCCGCTGTGCTATTGTGGCGAACGTATAGCCGCTGTGTTATCGCGAATTCTATAATCGTAACGATTGCTGCTTGGTAAGTTGAGTTTACTGTTTGAAAATTATTATTATTGTCTTTATAAACAAGGTTTTACCTAACGCACCAATTTATTAAAAGCAAACGTACCAATCACTATGTTTACACATAATTCACTGACCGGTATAGTAGACGGAACACTTTTTTTTTTTTTTAATAAAAGATAACCTTATCTAATTAGTGATTAAAGAACAATAACCGACAATGTCTTACCGGAAGTTACTGCAAGGATGTATAACCCAGTTTCCAACTCTCTTGTGGCGCATCTTTTCTTTGATGAGGGCATTCTTGTTGCCAAACAGTTTCATAGCCAGCTTGTTGTCGGAAGGCTGAAAGAAATTCATGATTTGTTCTCTCAAGTAGCTTGTCGTACTGGATGTCTTGGGAAAAGCATCTAAAGTTAGCGGATCTGATGAAGACGGCAGTTCCTCTTTGGGAGTCCCGTACAGGCTTGTTTCGTCGCCTAGAAATTGTACTTTGCTTTCGTGCGTCTTGTAGTTAATTTCCGGGCTGAGATAGTCGCTGTAGATTGAATCCGAGTCGGAATCGAGCGTTATGGTAATAGACGGGTTAACGTGTCCTACTGTAGGTGCTCCAGTGTTATTAGCACCGATTCCTATACCACATGTGTCACCTGATATCAACTTATCTCCACTTGTTGCTCCTCCTCCTCCACCACCACCTCCTCCCCCGATCCCACCCCGGGATCCGAGCACGTGAAGTCGTTTGAGTTTAAGACTGTGTACCCGGCGAGCAGGTCGGTTGACGCCGGCAACCGGGTTCGATCCAGCCATCCCAGCAACTGAAGATCCGTACCCGCTGCGCTGAGCATTGCCGTTCAAGGGCCGGCAGAATTTGACAGAGTCGGAACGCTGTAGACCTGGCGATGCCAGTGTGGCAGTGGTACAGACAGGGCTCACAGCCTCGCCATTTGTGCAACTCACGACCGCCGCACTCGGCGGCGGGCTAGCAAAACCGTTAGATTCTAGAAAATGTTGATAACTCGGTGGTTCTATATCGTATTTATTGTCTGTCTTCCCAGTGAGCTCCTCGCTCTCTTTTGTTGGTGGCGTAGGTACAGAATTCATTACGGCGTTAATCTCTGTGTCCACTAACTTAGCATCCTCGCCTTCAACATTCCAACAGACAGTACCTGCCTCTTCTTTGCTTTTCACCCTTCCGCCTCGTCTTTCTTCCCCATCTCGACGCTTTATCAATGGTGATGACATTGTTGGTGTTACCACGTCGTCAAATTCATCACCATCGTATTCATCTTCTGTGGTACTGTCATATCCCTGACGACGTGCGAAGGAGGGTTGATGAGACTGGCGCGGATTTGATGCCAGATAATAGGAGATGAGGGTCTGATTACTGGAACTCACAGTGGGCAAGCTGTCTGGGGTTCCTGTGTAATTGGATGAGGTGGATGTGGAAGATAGTAATGAAGGTGGATCTTGGGAAGACATCATTAACCGCACCCAAGTGCAGCTTTAGGCTTCCTGAAATCAAAGAAAGGTTAAAAAAAATATATTATTTGAAGTTAATGCAATTTCTTTTGGGGTGGGGTGAGGAAATCATATATTCACTATTGTAATTATTAATTTTCTTATTCTTTCATCCTACTTTCTTTCAGACACCTACCGTAATCTAGGTGAACGAACAGCTGAGTTGTGGTAATAACCGCATCACAACACTCATGACGTTCCCATAATTTATCCCTCCTTACCTTCAGCAGCCAACGAGAAGTTCCAGTTCCGACGTTAAAGTATCTTCACAATGGTGACTGGAAAGATATACTGTCTAATTTGCAACCAACAACAGCATTGACACGCTAAAAGTGTACAGCTTGAAAAGACATTATGAAAAGAACCATCCATGGTACGGTAAATGTGTAGATCCACTGTATGTCTCAAGACTATTGGAACTGAAGGCTAACTTGACACCGTAACAGTGTTTGCTAACTTGACACCGTAACAGTGTTTACTAACTTGACACCGTAACAGTGTTTACTAACTTGACACCGAAACAGGGTTTGCTAACTTGACACCGTAACAGTGTTTGCTAACTTGACACCGAAACAGTGTTTGCTAACTTGACACCGTAACAGGGTTTGCTAACTTGACACCGTAACAGGGTTTACTAACTTGACACCGTAACAGGGTTTGCTAACTTGACACCGAAACAGTGTTTGCTAACTTGACACCGTAACAGGGTTTGCTAACTTGACACCGTAACAGGGTTTGCTAACTTGACACCGTAACAGTGTTTGCTAACTTGACACCGTAACAGTGTTTGCTAACTTGACACCGAAACAGTGTTTGCTAACTTGACACCGAAACAGTGTTTGCTAACTTGACACCGAAACAGGGTTTACTAACTTGACACCGTAACAGTGTTTGCTAACTTGACACCGTAACAGTGTTTGCTAACTTGAGCCCGTAACAGTGTTTGCTAACTTGACACCGTAACAGTGTTTGCTAACTTGACACCGTAACAGTGTTTGCTAACTTGACACCGTAACAGTGTTTGCTAACTTGACACCGAAACAGTGTTTGCTAACTTGACACCGTAACAGTGTTTACTAACTTGACACCGAAACAGTGTTTGCTAACTTGACACCGTAACAGTGTTTGCTAACTTGACACCGTAACAGTGTTTACTAACTTGACACCGAAACAGTGTTTGCTAACTTGACACCGTAACAGGGTTTGCTAACTTGACACCGTAACAGTGTTTGCTAATTTGACACCGTAACAGTGTTTGCTAACTTGAGCCCGTAACAGGGTTTGCTAACTTGACACCGTAACAGTGTTTGCTAACTTGACACCGTAACAGTGTTTGCTAACTTGACACCGCAACAGGGTTTGCTAACTTGACACCGTAACAGTGTTTGCTAACTTGACACCGTAACAGTGTTTGCTAACTTGACACCGTAACAGGGTTTGCTAACTTGACACCGTAACAGTGTTTGCTAACTTGACACCGTAACAGTGTTTACTAACTTGACACCGAAACAGTGTTTGCTAACTTGACACCGTAACAGTGTTTGCTAACTTGACACCGTAACAGTGTTTGCTAATTTGACACCGTAACAGTGTTTGCTAACTTGAGCCCGTAACAGGGTTTGCTAACTTGACACCGTAACAGGGTTTACTAACTTGACACCGTAACAGTGTTTGCTAACTTGACACCGTAACAGTGTTTGCTAACTTGAGCCCGTAACAGGGTTTGCTAACTTGACACCGTAACAGTGTTTGCTAACTTGACACCGTAACAGTGTTTGCTAACTTGACACCGTAACAGTGTTTGCTAACTTGACACCGTAACAGTGTTTGCTAACTTGACACCGAAACAGTGTTTGCTAACTTGACACCGTAACAGTGTTTACTAACTTGACACCGAAACAGTGTTTGCTAACTTGACACCGTAACAGTGTTTGCTAACTTGACACCGTAACAGTGTTTACTAACTTGACACCGAAACAGTGTTTGCTAACTTGACACCGTAACAGGGTTTGCTAACTTGACACCGTAACAGTGTTTGCTAATTTGACACCGTAACAGTGGTTTGCTAACTTGAGCCCGTAACAGGGTTTTGCTAACTTGACACCGTAACAGTGTTTGCTAACTTGACACCGTCACAGTGTTTGCTAACTTGACACCGCAACAGGGTTTGCTAACTTGACACCGTAACAGTGTTTGCTAACTTGACACCGTAACAGTGTTTGCTAACTTGACACCGTAACAGGGTTTGCTAACTTGACACCGTAACAGTGTTTGCTAACTTGACACCGTAACAGTGTTTACTAACTTGACACCGAAACAGTGTTTGCTAACTTGACACCGTAACAGTGTTTGCTAACTTGACACCGTAACAGTGTTTGCTAATTTGACACCGTAACAGTGTTTGCTAACTTGAGCCCGTAACAGGGTTTGCTAACTTGACACCGTAACAGGGTTTACTAACTTGACACCGTAACAGTGTTTGCTAACTTGACACCGTAACAGTGTTTGCTAACTTGAGCCCGTAACAGGGTTTGCTAACTTGACACCGTAACAGTGTTTGCTAACTTGACACCGTAACAGTGTTTGCTAATTTGACACCGTAACAGTGTTTGCTAACTTGAGCCCGTAACAGGGTTTGCTAACTTGACACCGTAACAGTGTTTGCTAACTTGACACCGTAACAGGGTTTGCTAACTTGACACCGTAACAGTGTTTGCTAACTTGACACCGTAACAGTGTTTGCTAACTTGACACCGTAACAGGGTTTACTAACTTGACACCGTAACAGTGTTTACTAACTTGACACCGTAACAGTGTTTGCTAACTTGACACCGTAACAGTGTTTGCTAACTTGAGCCCGTAACAGGGTTTGCTAACTTGACACCGTAACAGTGTTTGCTAACTTGACACCGTAACAGTGTTTGCTAACTTGAGCCCGTAACAGGGTTTGCTAACTTGACACCGTAACAGTGTTTGCTAACTTGACACCGTAACAGTGTTTGCTAACTTGACACCGTAACAGGGTTTGCTAACTTGACACCGTAACAGTGTTTACTAACTTGACACCGAAACAGTGTTTGCTAACTTGACACCGTAACAGTGTTTGCTAACTTGACACCGTAACAGTGTTTACTAACTTGACACCGAAACAGTGTTTGCTAACTTGACACCGTAACAGTGTTTGCTAACTTGAGCCCGTAACAGGGTTTGCTAACTTGACACCGTAACAGTGTTTGCTAACTTGACACCGTAACAGTGTTTGCTAACTTGACACCGTAACAGGGTTTGCTAACTTGACACCGTAACAGTGTTTGCTAACTTGACACCGTAACAGTGTTTGCTAATTTGACACCGTAACAGTGTTTGCTAACTTGAGCCCGTAACAGGGTTTGCTAACTTGACACCGTAACAGTGTTTGCTAACTTGACACCGTAACAGTGTTTGCTAACTTGACACCGTAACAGGGTTTGCTAACTTGACACCGCAACAGTGTTTGCTAACTTGACACCGTAACAGTGTTTACTAACTTGACACCGAAACAGTGTTTGCTAACTTGACACCGTAACAGTGTTTGCTAACTTGACACCGTAACAGTGTTTGCTAATTTGACACCGTAACAGTGTTTGCTAACTTGAGCCCGTAACAGGGTTTGCTAACTTGACACCGTAACAGTGTTTGCTAACTTGACACCGTAACAGTGTTTGCTAACTTGACACCGTAACAGGGTTTACTAACTTGACACCGTAACAGTGTTTGCTAACTTGACACCGTAACAGTGTTTGCTAACTTGAGCCCGTAACAGGGTTTGCTAACTTGACACCGTAACAGTGTTTGCTAACTTGACACCGTAACAGTGTTTGCTAATTTGACACCGTAACAGTGTTTGCTAACTTGAGCCCGTAACAGGGTTTGCTAACTTGACACCGTAACAGTGTTTGCTAACTTGACACCGTAACAGTGTTTGCTAACTTGACACCGTAACTGTTTTACGTTAACTGAGAAAGGAAACGTCGTTTCTGTTACTAGAAGCTAACAATTTAGCTGAAAGATCGTCATGAGTGGGAAATCTTACAGTGACGATTTTATGATAAAACGGCTGAAATTGTGTGTCCAGAGAAAGCAGACTTATTCAGAGAAAGTTCATTAACAAGGAACACTCTTGCCGAACGGATTTCTTCATGAAATCAACAAAAACTTCTTAGAGAACAAGGCTGACTGATCAACACTTGCATTTTTGATCAAAGTCGGAACTACACAGACATTTCAGCCAGACAAAGCAGAAACAAAAATTCCTTAAAAATAAGTGTAAAACCTCAGGACAAAACACTAAATTATTACACTCATTTTGAACTATTGTAATTCTGTAAAATGTGTTTGTTGCTATAGCATACAAGTCTATGTCACAGCTTGTAATTTCGTTGTTGTTGTTGTTTTTTTTTTTTTTCTTGATTCGACTACTTCAGTACTTTGCTTTCATGATTGTCGCTAGCTGCTAAATTGTGTGCACTTTGTACGTTTCTAAGTTTGAGTAATAAAAGTATTCTGCAAAAATGTTTATTAAATAACTTTGCTTAATTGTGTGTGGCTCTCACGACTACACACATGTGTCCCATATGAGCCTCGGAAAAATTCCTATACTAAACACTAAGTAGGTAGGTAGGTGGATGGGTAAGTAGGTAGTTTGTTTTCTCCATCTAGGGCTACCGTCTGTAAGACTAACTCCTTAACGGTAAGAATGAAACAAGTACAAATCCTGGAAAGCATGGCTGAGGTGAGTTGACTCCAGAATTGACATCACAGCACTCGGGGCATTCACATGCTCCTGGAAACTACAGCTGATGTGAGGTGAGTTGAGCCAAGACTTGATATCATAGCACTCGGGGCGTCCCCGTGCTCATGGAAACCACAGGTGAGTTGAGCTCAGCCAAGACTTGATATCATAGCACTCGGGGCGTTCCCGTGCTCATGGAAACCACAGGTGAGTTGAGTTGAGTCAAGAACTGACATCATAGCACTCGGGGCATTCCCATGCTCATGAAAACCACAGTTGAGTTAAGTTGAGTCTAGAATTGCTACCTACAACTTTACCATACCAGTCTGAGATTTAAACAATCTGAGGTGGTTTATTAATATCCTACCCCCAAACAGGGGAAATTCATAGGTCACGGGACAGTCTAATATTTCAGGGGGTGGTAGATAGGCTAAATTCAGTCGTTGGACCTATGCTGCACTCTCTCGTGGGATGTCGGTGGGTTGGGGTTAGGGCCAGTTCTAGATTTGTTGGAATCGTTAAAAGCATCAGAAAACAGGGAAACCCAGTCTTACCACCTTCTAATACGTTGGACTGTCCTGTGACGTCATCTGGGGGAAAGGATATAAATAAAGCACCCAGTCCGACTCTGTAGGGTAGACGAGTAATGATCCCAGATATACAGTTCAACTTCCAATGATGTTATAATTAGGGCATCCCTAACAGTTCCACCAGCCAGAGGTAACTGCTCTGTACGGGTAAGGACGCCTTATACGGCCCTTTAAATGTGTAATTGTTCCGTGTGTGTTCTGGGTCCTTATTATAGGGAAAACAGGAATAGACTTATTGCCTACCCAAAAGCATGTCGTAAGAGTCGACTAATTGGGAACTTTCTTCGAAGACGGAGTGCATCTGCCTGAGAGGCAAGGAACCTGCATTCAAATGAGTCAATGAAAAATGTATACTCAGGTACTGAAACAGGACCACAGTCCAGAAGTGGATGAAAAACCAGAACTTTCCGCCAGAGATTACAGCCGGTGAAGGCGAGGAAGAAGAAATATGTAATAAAATGATCAAAAACCGAAACAATGTTTAGATTTAAGAAAAACACAAACAAACAAACAAATGATACATCAACCGGTTTAGCGAAGAAGGCTATAAGACTCATGGATTAAATGAAGATAAAAGAGAAGATTGCTGAGTCGTAGCGAAAGGCAACTCTTCCTGTACTCAGGAATGAGCAACGAAGTCCGAGAGAATACATGTAAAACTGTTTGTGATGATGGAAAAATGCTAGACAAGAAAATGTCGGCCGGGGGGGGGGGGGGAGGGGGAGGGGTTTTGTTGTCTCAAAGCATGGTGTCCGCCTCGAGTGCTGGAGGTCCCGGGTTCAGGCCCCGAAAAGGCTGGGATTTTTAACACGTGGACTTTAGTAATTTTCCCTAGTCTCTGGGTAATAAGACCGGACGCCCGTGGGCATTGATTGTTGCGTACGTAAAAATTACCTTGGCAGTTAGAATTCGAAAAGAGTAGCCCAACGGCGCTGCCCGGACAAAATCTCGAGTTAAAAGTCTATGCAAACTATTTCAGAATCCTTGGCGGTGCTATGGAGTTCGTGCACTGCACTGAGATTTTTCAGACTCAGACTTCACTTAGAAGTGGAACAAAGACATTTTTTAATTATATTCTTGTGCTAGGATGTTGATTCGTTGTTTAAAATTTCAAACCATAAACAAGAAAATTTCGCTGATTGACAGCTTACAGTAAGAGCTGCCACCCGGTGCTCCACGGAGCCTTAAAGGCTTTGATTGCACTTGCCAAGGGCTTCGGGGCTGCTCCAAGACAATTAAAAATTAAATAAAAGTACTTCTCGCACGACTTCTGGGATTCCATTTTGGACAATTAAGAACAGACCCACTTACCCATAAAAAGGCATGTCGTTGGTGACAATGAAACAACAGTCTGTGTCTCACCTTCTTACATATGTTTTTTTTTAAATAAATTAGGCAAAACGTTGGTACATGTTACGTTTATCGCGCCAAAAGGAATGGACTTCCCTTGCCATTCATGCCTCATACTGTCGCAGGGCCTGTCCTATTTTGCAGTGCTGTCACGCTTAGCGAGCGGCCTGCAACGTATCGTATTTTACTCGCTGTTGTCAGCGGCTGGCGAAATCGCGTATTCTGTATTCCACGATGGGAGTGCTTTTAACGGCCTCAAAACATCTAGACCTGGCCCTAATCCCCAACACCCCTAACCCACAGCCACAGCCAACGTCCCCCAACTGCATGCAGTCTATAATATACGCAGTATACAGTCGTGCGACCTAGGCTACATGCAGTCTATAATATACGCAGTATACAGTCGTGCGACCTAGGCTGCATGCAGTCTATAATATACGCAGTATACAGTCGTGCGACCTAGGCTACATGCAGTCTATAATATACGCAATATACAGTCGTGCGACCTAGGCTGCATGCAGTCTATAATATACGCAGTATACAGTCGTGCGACCTAGGCTGCATGCAGTCTATAATATACGCAGTATACAGTCGTGCGACCTAGGCTGCATGCAGTCGTGGGACGTTGGCTGAGGCTGTGGGGTAGGGGCCAGTTAGTTAGGGCCACATAGAGAATGAAAGAGAGAGAGAGAAAGAGAGAGAGAGAGAGAGAGAGAGAGAAAGAGAGAATATTGCCACTTAAAGGACACGGCATAGCAATGGGTAGGAACGAATAGTCGGGCAAAAAGACGCACTAATGGATATAAAATGACAGATGAACAAGAACGTGGATCGATAAACAAACAGAATTCCACAGAAAAGTAATTATTGTGGTAGAATAAAAACTGCCAACGCAAAAATAGGGGGGGGGGGGGGGGAGGGGGTGGGGGGGGGGGGGAGGGGGAGAGAGAGAAAAGATTATCATTATTTTTAGCCTCAGTAGTGAAAGAAGAGGTGAAAACAAAACAAACAAACAAAAAATAGTGGAAGATGAGGGAAAAAAGAGAAAGGACTGGAAGAGAATGAGGAAGAGAATATCAAGAAGTAAAAGAGATAACAGAAGGAGGAGGAGGAGGAGAAGAAGAAAAAGAAGAAGAAGAAGAAGAAGAAGAAAGAAGAAGAAGAAGAAGAAGAAGAAGAAGAAGAAGAAGAAAAGAAGAAGAAGAAGAAGAAGAAGAAAGAAGAAGAAGAAGAATAAGAAGAAGAAGAAGAAGAAGAAGAAAGAAAAAGAAGAAGAAGAAGAAGAAGAAGAAGAAGAAGAAGAAGAGAAGAAGAAGAAGAAGAAGAAGAAGAAGAAGAAGAAGAAGAAGAAGAAGAAGAAGAAGAAGAAGAAGAAGAAGAAGAAGAAGAAGAAGAAGAAGAAGAAGAAGAAGAAGAAGAAGAAGAAGAAGAAGAAGAAGAAGAAGAAGAAGAAGAAGAAGAAGAGGAGGAATAAGAAGAAGAAGAAGAAGAAGAAGAAGAAGAAGAAGAAGAAGAAGAAGAAGAAGAAGAAGAAGAAGAAGAAGAAGAAGAAGAACAACAACAACAACAACAACAACAACAACAACAAGATAAACAAACATAGGAAACACGGTTAAATAAAGGAAGACTGAACACGCGGATGTAATTAGCATTAATAACATATTCACGTATGAACAAAAGTACAAAGAGAGTCGAAAAGACGCGAAGATTGCTGGTATTACAATATGACTATTGTTTAGCAATTACACTGCCGACAGACGAACAAGCAGTTTCTGGCATCACAAGCACATAGGTTTGTGCCAGAAACGTTTGTACAACTCCACAAGTTAATCAATAGAGAGTCAACAACACTATAAGTTCTTCCAGGTCAGTGTGAAGCTAGAAAGGCATTGAACTGGCAAAGGAGATAATATCAACGAGTCTAGTGAACAAACAGTTTGTGCCGTCGTTAAATAAATATAGTGCGTTTCAAAAATCGTGCCCTTACACTTAAACAAATATTTCAAAAATTCTTGCACAGATGAAAACAATTTTTTTTTTCATGTGGCTTTAGATTAGCCATGTCTTTATGATTTTTAAATTTACAAATGCACAGGTTATGCTTTTTTCTAAAAGAGGCGAATTTGTTGAATCTGTTTTTAACTAATAATTTGCGTACCCCTAAAAGAGTAAAATATTTACAATAATTGACACATGCCTCCTGGAGACTGTTTAGAAATCAGTTCGAACATTCGGTGATGCGTTGTGATTTTTTGATAACATATCCGGCATACAATAAAAACAATTTCTTATCTCGTGGGAGAATAATGTTAGAGATGACCACTTGAGGGTGAAACGCCTATAAAACGAGTACAATCGGACTTTTTAAAAAGTTCTCGTCACTCAATGAGCTGTAAGCATGCTGTCTGAATTGAATACGTTTTTTTTAAACATGTTTTGCAAAAAAAAAAAAAGACCAAATACAAACAAGATGTTTGTGAACATAAAAAATTTTTAAGGACATGATTATTAACAGGTTTCATGCCAAATTTTAACTATTTACGCCAAAAGGTTAATGAGATTTTAAAAGTTGAGTAGAACTTCTGGAACAGAATATCGTAATGGCTTAAAATATTTGAAGTAAACAGGGTCGTATCATCTGACACTTCTATCCAACCACCACCCCTGCGCCCCCCCCCCCCCACCCACTCCCGTTTCGACACCCCTCCCCCCCCCCCCCCCCCCAAATGTATAATGGGTTATGATGATAATCATTATCGTTATTACCATGTGCAGTTTCCACTGTCGCCGGCGAAAATGCTTTTCCACAATTTGCGAGCTCCAACGGCAGGCATCAGTTTCGCATGCCATGACAAACTGGTTGTCAAGAATCATCTCGCCTTCTTTTCCTCTTTCCTTCTTTCTACAAATCTTTCCAGTGGTCCCCTCTTCAGGTTTCCCTCCTCATCAGGATGCACAAAAGCTGAATTTAAAAGAACACACTTCGTGTTCATGGAAACAGATGCCTTGATTGGAAAGTGAAAAGTTCACGTAGGTAGTTGTTAGGTAGTTGTACCCCACCAATACAGCACACAAGCGATAAACACCCGGGGACACAAAGTGCCACCATGCGGATGAGGATCACCCGTGGAGAGGTCCCGGAAACCCCGTTCAGCTGTTTGGCCATATTTACGGCCCGGCTATATTTAGGGCCCCGGTCAAAAGCCAGAATGGGGCTTCAAAATACCTAAAGATTGCATCCCGCAATGGAATGACGAGAATTAAAATGTTCGGGTGAAAGAAGACAGTAGAAATGTCAGTATAGTCCAAATAAAAAAGATGCGCAGCTAATTGGAATAAAACGTTATGAAGGTGAATGCTGGAGTGCATATAAATAAGAAATCACATTGGAGGGGAAATGGCACACAGGTTAAAAAAAAAATTATTATAAGAAACGCAAGAAATGGTGTTAGTTAAAGAAAGCCGAAACGAAAAAGAGATATGTATATTTAATGAGCTGAAAATTAGTGGTCAAATTTCTCAGAGTGCTAGCGCTGCGGACACTAAAAAAACGCACAAGGGAATAGAAACATGAACAGGAGCCATGATTATTATAACTAATGCTATCTAGGAGCGTCAGATTGTGGCTTAGGCATTGTTAACGCACTTCGTAATGCCGGGGTGCCGGGTTCGATCCCAGCTGCAGGCCTTGCGCCTTACGTTGGTTTTGACAGTCGTATCAAGAAGCCGACTGCCCAGAAGGCAATGGCAAACTACTGGACGTAGATTTGCCTAGAAAAACAACAGCAGCCAAAAAATGCTGTGGTTGGTTCTGCAACGTCTTGTGAAAGGATACGCAACTAACTTATTTAGGAGAGGCTAGCTTTCTGTGTAGCGGTTGAGCTTGGCCAATTCA
Organism: Candidula unifasciata; assembly: GCA_905116865.2. Lineage (NCBI taxonomy): Eukaryota > Metazoa > Mollusca > Gastropoda > Stylommatophora > Geomitridae > Candidula > Candidula unifasciata. The sequence goes on from CAJHNH020008488.1 coordinate 762,140, forward strand.
AATTAATAATGCGTTTTGCAGTATGCGTATTGATGAATATATGATCTTTTTAATTCCATGCACATGAAGAGGTGGGAAAGGATAGGTTAGAGGATAAGTTGAAGGTGGTTGTTTGAGATGAATAATTAGAACACTGTGGACAGTGAATAAAAGAAACATCAAGTTGTTTACAACTGTAGGGTTGCAAGATCACTCATTGTCAATGTAATTAAAAGCAGAACACAATATAAAAGTCTTCAAACAGTTAAGGTAAAATAAACGTGTTAACTTACATGTGGAAAAAGGCAAGAGACAAAAGGAAATATATAGAAGATGTCTGTACACCGATTAAGCAGCTAAGTAGAAAAAAAAAATATATTAATAACAGAAACTATGTGTTTGTTTAATTTTTTGTTGTTGTTGTTGTTGTTGTAATTATTGTTGTTGTAATTGTTGTTGTTGTTTCTGGTGAACATTCAGATGACAGAGATGGTGAGGTAATCATTATTTCTTAAGGTATTTTCCCTTCCATTACCATAACAGAGTAATTATTAGTCATCACAGTTAGTGAAGTCCTTATTCACCACTTGGTTGTTTATGATTATGACTAAAACATTTGCAGATATCAATAATTCGTGATATTTTCTGTGTTATTTTTCTTTATAAGGACATGCACCAAATGAAGGAGGGAAAGGGCAATCAGGCAGCCCTTTAGAACCCCAGTACCATATGTCTTAAACGTTAATGTTGTTTAGACGTCCGCTCACTCTTGTCGTTGGTCAATTATTATGCAGCTAGTGACAGCAGATTCTACTTTTTTGTTAAAATATATTTGGTTCTGTATTAATTTCTTACCCCAGATGACGTCACATTTTAGAGGGTGGTAAGACTGGGTTTCCCGGTTTTCTGATGCTTTTAACGATCCCAAAACGTCTAGAACTGGCCCTAACCCCAACCCACCTGCGTCCCACGAGAGAGTGCAGCCTAGGTCCAACGACTGCATGCAGCTGCTTATTTACCATTCCCTGAAATATTAGACTGTCCCGTGACCTGGATTTCCACTGCTTGGGGTAGGATATTAATAAAACACCATATATTTAGTTTCATTCTATTGTTATATAGTTGCCTGGAGCAGCTAAGGAGCCTCTAAGAAGTGCACACGGAACCATTAGGGTCTCACGAAGTACCTGCTGGGAACTGTTGTATGGACGGTCAATAAAGGAAAAGAGCTGACACAATGAACGCCATCAGAGCCTCGCCTCAACGAAGTTAATCACTTGAGCATCAATAACCAAGATCACTGGAATACAGAAGAGGAGGTATCAAGCAACTGAGCAGGCTCTTCGAAAAACATCAGTGTAGTCATTGATTATTGTAAGCATTTAGCCTGGGCCATCCTGGAAGCCTGGTTACAATTTTAATAATATCTCAGTCTTGGTGAGAATTTGTACACATGACCTGTGAGCCGGGAAGCAAGCGTCAAAACCATTGCCCTACTGTGCCTGTAGTGCGAAATGTATTTACTCAAAGCAATCAATGAAGAGATAAGTGTTCGCAATGTTTTATTTGCTAAATAAAGAGCTGGATAAAATGGAAACAAATACGAGACAAGACCGATTGCATTTACAAATGGAACAGAAGGGAGCGTTACGCCTGTAGACACACACTTGCTACTACCAGGCCTGTCAACGTACACTTGTAAGAGATTAGATGACAGTGTTCAAATGTGCGTTAAATCTGGCTTTCTTCCCCATCCCTCCGATCCCCCCCCCCCCCTCTTCCCCCACCCCCTTTTTTTCTGATGCCGTTGTCTGTGTGTAATATGTCAATGTTTCTCACGTGTATGTATAAGAAAAGTAATCAAATTACATTTCACACAGATAATTCTTGTCCATAATATTCTGTCTCGTGTACTACAATAGATTTATGACACATTTATGGGTTAGAAACGGCCATCATTTGCATTCGGGAAATTTCCAAAAGCACCCCAACCCAATGTTTAGCAGCAAGCGCAGAGTTCAAATTCCGAGGACACATAAAAAAGTGTCTGTATGTCACTCTCTGTCCTTTCCTAAGTGTTGAGTGTCAAGCACAGTACCAAATGACTTCTCGCTGCACTATTCTCTTCAGACCATGATGTTCTGTTTGTGCCCCCACTCTGTTTACTCGCTCCAAAAACACCTTCACAAGATCTATCTTGTCATGCAAGAATGTACCACCAGGTGTTACAGAACCAGCTATTGAGTCCGCCTGTTCATTCCCTAAAACATCGATGACATGATACAGATGATGACATGATACAGATGATGACATGATACAGATGATGACATGATACAGATGTTCATTCAAGGCGTGGAGCCCGTCTGCCTAAAATCTTTTCTCTTGACCTCCCTATGCTTCTTTTCCCCTCCAGCTTTTTTTACCCTTATCACCGTGTAGTTCAGTTGTGGACTGACCAAATTTTTTGCGAATCATAAATCCTTTTAGTGAGTAAATTTCTATCAAAAAATGTTCGTTACATTTCGCATCTGTTAATTATGTCATCAGCATTCTTCTATAAAGCTAAATCTCTGCACCTTCCGCATATTGTATTATTAATTTTATGTCCTTGATTTTCCTCCCGGTTCTTGTTATTTACCCCAAACATGGGGAATTCCGGACTTCCCCAGAAAGTCCAATTGTTTTTGGTGTTACAGTTTGAAATGAACACCGACTAGTCATAATTCTAGTACTCCTATAATATTTGACTTCTGGGGAGGAGAGGGGGGGGGGGGGGAATTAGGGATCACTTATGGCTAAATCAAAAACAAGCATTTAATAAGAAACTCAGTGAATCAGGAAAGTAAAAAAAAATGTTCGTCATTTTAGTCACAAAGCGTTTAATAAATAATAAATTAATTGTAATGCTCATAAATACAGAGAAAAAAATGCTTATAAGAGTATAACTTTGCTTTTTCTTTAAACAATGTGACAGAATATTTATACCATCAGGCACCTTCTACATTATTCTACGCTTTCGCATAAATAGAACGGAAGAGCCATCGCAGAGACGCACAGACAGCACGCGCCCACGAAGCGGAACTTAATATTGATCTCTGGGAAGAAAAAAACAAACTTCTGCAGAACACAACAAATATGGTTTGTCTTTAGCCTGGTGAGCCTAGGAGGGGAATACAGCTGTTCGTGAATGGGGAGAAAGAGAGTTGGACAGCAAGAGAGATGCAGGAATCAATAGTGTGTTTGTGTGTTTGCGCGCGAGTGTGTGCACATACAAACCCAAGCACACACGCGCGCACACACAGAGAGACATACATACACACACCATACTTCATGAATTAACAACCGCATCACCATCAGGTGCCTTGCCGAATGGCGTGGGCGATCATGCCTCTCCATAATCTGCGATCTCCTGCAGCATGTATCAGTTCGTGTATCGACACACCTCCATGACATGCAACAAGACTGTCAAGCATCTTCTCTCGTTGTCTTCCTTTATCCCTCCTTCCACAGATCTTTCCAGTAGTCACAACATGTTCTATTTTCCCTCTTCTCATAACATGGCCGAAAAATTATGACTGTCTCCTTCTGATGTCTGTGATAATTTGTCTTCGGGCTCCCGCCTCTTTCAAAACCTCTTGTTTGCTCTTTTTGGTTGTCCAAGGTATTCTAAGCATTCTTCTGTAAAACAACATCTCTGAGGCCTCAAGAAATTGTTTGGCCTGCCTACTGATTGTCCAGGATTCACAGCCATATGTTAAAACTGGATGTAAGTAGCAAGCAATAATTCTTTTTCTAACTCTCAATGACAAGGATATATTGCACAAGATGCTTTTCATTTTATAAAATGCAGTTTTGCCTGTCCTATTCTGTTTCTTGCAGATCTGCAAATCTGGAAATCCAACAATTACTGCAGAGGAACGAAACTCCGACTCTACAAGAGCATCATTTTGCCAGTTCTTCTTTAGGGAGCGGAATGCTGGAGAATGACCAGAAAAGGAAGCACACAAGCTGTCCACCTTCCACGACACATGTCTACGTAGAATTATCAAAATTTTCTGGACAGATACAATCTCAAAAACTAAACTACTTGTCACAAACCGGAAACTTTAGACAGTATGATAACCAAGAGATGGAAATGGCTTGGCCACGTTATGAGAAAGAATCCTAATATACCCGCCAAAACAGCTCTCACATGGACACCAGAGGGAAAGGAAAAACAGGGGAGCCCAAACACAACATGAAGACGAACGATGGAAAGTGACCTGAGTGCGGCATCTTTGACATGGAAAACTGCACTGAAGATTGCGCAGGACAGGAAAGCATGGAAAGTCCTCTCTGAAGCCTCATGTGCCACTAGGCATAACGAGAACTGATAGATTCTGTTTCTTATCTCAGTTATGCGTCTTCCATCTGATGTTATCCATGTGCCCAGATACTTAAATTTCTGTACTTGTCCTAAAATAACACCATCGACTTTTATTACAAATTATTGAATAATTCGTTTCTTTGATCCCACAATTACTTCTGTCTTCCCATTATTCAAACTGAGACCCATTTTTCACTTTCTAACACCACAGTGTCTACCATTTCTCGTAGTTCTTTCTGACTTGTTGATATCAAGACTGTGTCATCAGCATAACGTAAATTGTTTATATTGCGCCCTCCAACCACAATTTTGGGCATATAAATTAAAGATCTCATTATATATTCACTGTATATTGAAAACAAATCAGGTGACAGTACACATCCTTGTCGTACGCCCCTCTTTATGCTTTGAAATGTACCTAAACAGTTGTTAATTCTTATAGCTGCTGTTTGCTGCCAATACATATTCTTTATTATTCGTAGATCTTTTCTTTCAATGCTGTTTTTTTTTTTTTTTTTTTTTGCTAACAATTTGATTATTTCTTCATGCTTCACACAGTCAAATGCTTTTGTATAGTCTATGAAGCACAAGTACAAATCAGTCTTTACTTCTATAGCTCTTTCTGACAATGCCCATAGGATGTATATGGCATTGTTTGTACCTTTTCCTTCTACAAATCCACATTGTTCTTTTGTTTCTTATTCTTCTCCAAATTATTCTCAGTAAAATCTTAGTCATGTGACTCATAAGAATTATTGTGCGATGGTCTTCACATTTTAAAGTGCCTGGTTTCTTTGGCTGAGCTATAAATATGGATTTTAAAAAGTCATTTGGAATATACCCACTATTATAAATATCATTTAAAAGTTTAGTTATTATTTCAATTCCAAAATCTCACAGTGCTTCGATTTCTTCCAGTGAGATATTGTCTGGCCCGGGTGCTTTTCCTTTCTTCATATGATTATTGCATCCTCAACTTCTACAGTCATTATTGGTGGACCATCATTGTTGGTCTGCAGTTCTACATCTGGTCTATTATCATCATACAATTCCCCTATATACTCTGTCCATTTGTTAATTATATTACTATGTTACATTAATAAGTCACCATCTTTTGATTTCAAACATCCAGTGCTGTTACGTGTAATCTTTCCTGTTAACATATTTATCTGTTGGTACATGGAATTTGAGTCTTTCCTGTGATTTTCCCCAATCTCTGTACACATTAGATTCAGCCAGGCTTCTTTAGCCACTTTGCATTTGTTAACTATTTCCCTTTGTATTCTAGAGTATTCTTCTTTATCATTCTGTTTCTTCCTTCTTTCATCCATCAACTGCAGAATTTCGGTTGACATCCATTTCTTTTTTGCAACTCTTTGGGTTTGTGGGATTGTCTCTTTTGGTGTCTGCTGAATTGACTCATGCAACAAATCCCACTGTTCATCAATAGTCTGTATAATTTCCATTGCATTATACTGGTTTTCTACAGTGACATTGTACTGTTCCCTAATTTCTTTATCCGTTCTAAGAATTCCTAAATTTAACTTGATGTTCTGTGGTGTTTTTCTAATGTTCTTTAGTTTTATTCTAATTTTTCCTGCAACTGGAACATGGTCACTAAAGCAGTCTGCTTCTGGTCTAGTTTTTGCTCCAACTAAGCTGCTCCGAAATCTTCTTGAAATTAAAATATAATCAATCTGATTGCGGACATTATCACCAGGACTTTTCCAAGTCCACAATCTTCGAGGATGGTGTTTAAACCACGTGTTACATATTATCATGCTGCGTGACTCAGCCCATGCTAATAATCAGTCACCTCTCACATTCTTTTCTCCTAGGCCATAGCCACCCGTTATTCAGTACACTTTTTCACTTCCTATTTCACTTCTCCAAGTACCATTGTTACTTCATAATTTTTGCATTGATCAACAGCCATGTCTAACTCGTCATAAAATGCGTCAATATCTTCCTCTGAACTATCTGCTGTTGGGGCATAAATCTGTACTAAGTTGATGTCAAACGGTCTGCAGCGAAGTTTTACTAAAAGTACTCTATCTGATATTGTCCAAAATTTTTTCACAGTTTTTGATTTCTTTGGATCCAAAATAATACAAACTCCCTTACTATATTCCTTCCCACCCGAGTAAATAATTCTGTGCTGATCTGAATACTTTTCCCCTGCTCCTGGCCATCGCATTTCACTAATTCCTAATATGTTGATGTTCATTTTCTTCATTTCCATCCTGATGTTATCCAGCTTTCCGTTTTGTACGAGTGTTCTGACATTCCATGTACCAATGTTCAGGATGTTTCTACCATTTACTTTTTCTACAGTAGCTGGATGACGGTCGGGTATTACCCGTAGAACATGATGCTCCCTACCGGACGAGGTGATTCCACTGGAATCCCCATTCACATCGTTATCTGAATTCATATTATTTTGAGGCATGATTTACTGGGGATAGTGCAGCAGTGGTTTCCCCTTGACTTCCGCCGGTTTGTATATGGTTTGACTCCAATAGCATTTGTCTAAAGAGACTTACCCTGCAAGGCAGCAGGGGGGAGAGGTTATGGCGCCTCTTAACCGCTGATGGCCATGTCGTAGAGTTTTGAGGTATTTTATAGAGTTAACTGTCCCACCAACTAACTCGCCTCCTCTTAATGACCATCACCTGTTTTGGTCCACGGCCACTAATTCAATATATTCGTGGCTAACCTCTATATCTAGAGGCCTTTCCACCATTCGCCACCTAGTGGACGCTTCTAGTAGTAGGACAGGCTCCTACCCCAGGTATTAACAACACGCTGGGCAAACGGCAATTTTCTAGCAAACTAGTTTGGGCAAAGTGTTTGAAATTCACGGGCAAAATAACTTTTTGCTCTTCACCTGTCTAATTGTTCTATTCAGTTTTGGCGCACAATTATGGCCTTACGCCTAGTCAAAACAAGAGAATGCTTGCCTTGCTTGTATTAGCTGATGTACTATTTACGCAGCCATTTCTTCACAGCTGAAGCCCTTATTCTCTGAACCCAGCTACCAACTGTGCTCCTGTCGACAGCACAACTTTCACACATAGCACACACAAGTTTATAAATGTTCCCAATGCTTCCTTTTCTGACAACAACAAAAAAAAAAAAAAGCGCGTCTGTTTCTCTTTCGTCACAAGAACTCCTCCCAAAAAATTAAACAGTACCGGCGTGACATTTGAGCATGTTATTCTGGGTGCCATTGTTGGGTCAACTGTGCTGCTTTCGGCTATCAGCTTTAAACATTTGTATTCCAAAGTCCTGTTTGATTTCATTTGCAGTCAAACTCAATAAAGTGCATGGGCAAACATTTTAAGTCACGGGCTTTGATTTGACTATCGAATTCTTCTAGCGCTGACAACTTTATGAAGGATAGGGCAAAGCATCCCTCAACATTGTTCATTATCACTGCTGACCAACAAGGAACTATATTGCATGTAACCACGTATTGGAGAGTCGCCGTGGTGTAGTGGTTAGACGCTCACCTGTGGATCGGAACATCATGGGTTCGGATCCTAACGGTGGCGGACTGTTTTCAAAAACGACCCATATATATATGGGGGTGGGGAGTTGTATGCAGCAATTGCAAGAGTCAGCCTAAAATCGGCATCAAGAAATAATATAGAAATACAAGGCTCTCAGGGCTGCATTTGGCACATAGCGCATCGAGTATGGCTATCTAGCCCCAGATACCAGATAAACCAATGGCGTGACAAGGTGCCATCTACTTAGATACGAAAACATTGCAGTCTTAGTCTGAATGACAACTGATCAGAGTCATAGGAGAGACGGTTGCCTTTGGGGGGGAGGGGGAGGGAGGGGGGGGGGTGTTCTTCTTTTGTCGTTTAACTGATACCAGGTTGTAGCCCAGTACCCTGGTTTTGTGTGTTTGTCTTGCGCTTCTCGGGTGGCTTTCGGTTTTGTTCATCTGTATACACACACACACACACACACACATATATATATATATATATATATATATATATATATATATATATATATATACATATATGCGTCTGTGTGTATACATTATATACATGTTTTATGTATATATATATATATATATATATATATATATATATATATATATATATATATATATATATATATATATATATATATATATATATTAAAGGTTAGTTGCGTATCCTTTTACAGGATGTGTGGCTTCACTAGGCAAATTTACGTCCAGTAGTTTGCCATTGCTTTCTGGACGGTCGGCCTCCTGATACCACTGTAGAAACCAACGCAAGGCGCATGGCCCGCAGTTGACATCGAACCCGGCACCCCGGCATTACGAAGCGTTCGCATCGACTTAGCCACAAAGTTGACATTATATATATATATATATATATATATATATATATATATATATATATATATATATATATATATATATATATATAGGGCAAGGAGAGTGGCCATATATTTAAACATATCATAAATATACATATATATATATATATATATATATATATATATATATATATATATATATATATATATATATATATATAGACAGAGAGAAAAATAGAGATAGAGAGGATGGACACAGAGAGAGAGAGAGAGAGAGAGAGAGAGAGAGAGAGAGAGAGAGAGAGAGAGCAGAGAAGCGAGAGAAATATACTTCGCAAACTAACTCCCCAAAATATAATGCACGCGAAATTGTATTTGTAAGAAACGTATAGTTGGAAACTTCACAGAGATTGGAACTGCATCCCGAGGGTAAGATTTAGTTGCACTTGTAGCTTCAAAAATGTGTGCTTCCAAGAGGTTGCAGACAATAATGAGGGAATTGAGACACGTCGTTTTCCCGTTCTAAGAAGCATTGTGGGGGGGGGGGGGGGGAGGGGTGTAGGGCGAGGAAAAGGTGGAGGGGGGGAGGAAGTGGGGCTGGGGTTACTGTCTCTGATTTATATGATGCTTCTGAAAACATCCGTCCAGTCATTAATTCAATAGAAACAGGCGCTTGTTGCTTGAATACTTTCTATTCGAACATATGTTTACTTTTAAGTAACTTTGTTTTTTCAACTGAGCGATAGTAACACAAATATGATATCAAGTGTAATAAGGTAACTCTTCGGAAGAATAAGACAGAGAAAATCTAAGATACGTAACCTATTTAGAGTAATTCGTAATCGTAGGGTGACTTGCCTACAACTGAAAGAGTTAATACCGATACTCAACACTGAAGAAATGCTAAATTCAAATTCTGACATACTCACAGGTCTTTCTCTAAAAAAATGACTGATTTTGTGTATTGTTGATCTTGTTCCTCTTCTGTTTTACCTCTCCTGTCACCTTTCCATTGGTAAACAGTAAATGACCCATTTTCACGCCTTCAGGTGTATTAGACACATATTTTACAGACTAATCGGCACTTGGTGGGTGATGTGGTCGACATAAAGCTGTCCGCCTTTACTTCCCTGGACTATACCTGGTACCCACCCAAGACAGGGTCGACTTGGGAGCCAATATCAATTTTAAAGAAAACTCTGGCTCTGTCAGAACCCGAACCCACGACCTTCCGATCCGCAGGCGAGCGTCGAACCGCTGCATCTAGACGGCTTCCTTTATATTAGTACAAAGAGTGATTACAACTTCAACTCACCCTCATTCGAAAATCAATGCCCCGTGTTGTTGTTGTTGTTTTTTTGTTTTGTTTTTTTAAGCAAATAATGGCAACAGAAACGTAAAATTGTTCACATTATTTTAATTTGCAATTTCAACATTCTATTATAAAAGGTTAACTCATTTCGATGCTCAGAAGTGCTCTGCTTGTCCGTGTAAAATACAGGGCAACGACAATCCGCCTTACAAAGAACGAATTAGCTTTGAAATTTCCGTTTGCAGAAGAAGAAGAAGGAAAAAAAAAACAATAACTGGTGAATATGCATATAATATGTGTGTGTGTGTAGTATATGCAAATTGTAAAGTCGCTAAGACAACAGTCGGTCGCTGGACTCAGAGTGTTCAAGCTTCAGGTAGTTGAGAGACTGGTAGTCTGGTAGTCTTAGTTTCAGCTTTATAGCAAACGGGTCATCTCATAGTTGCACCTCTCCTGTGCCAACGAAAAACACACAGAATGTTTATCACAGTCCCTTGCGGAAAGATTGACAGACTGCTGTATCAGCACATCTAGCATACAAACGCATTAAAAGCATAGGTAGCCATCCGAAGTGCTAACACAAACAGTCCGACATTAGAAATGCAGTTAGTTCATCTAGGGGTAGGATATTAATCAAGCACCCACTTAAGTACATAATCTATTTCAGCGCCATGCTGCATACTGACCATGTGGGGGCTACCTCATATTTGTAAAGATTTCATTCAACTTGGCTACCTTCTTATTCTTCTTCTTCTGCTTCTTCATGTTCACCAGCTGTTAGCTGACTGAAAGATCTGACTGTCTGTCCACTTCTGGACTTAGGTACACTTCTGGACTTAGATACTAATCGACCCACCTTAAAAGAGGTACAAGCTAATGTTCTGG
>CAJHNH020008488.1:778004-795504 GCA_905116865.2 Candidula unifasciata
TTCTCTTTCTCGGCACAGCATTCTTCATTTTCTCGGCACAGCATTCTTCTCTTTCTCGGCACAGTATTCTTCTCTTTCTTGGCACAGCATTCTTCTCTTTCTCGGCACAGTAATTTTATTTCTCGGCACAGTAATTATTTTTCTTTCTCGGCGCAGTATTCTTCTATTTCTCGGCACAGTAATCTCTTTATGGGCACACTATTCTTCTCTTTCTCGGCACAGTTTAGTTTATGGGCGGTGTAAGTTCTTTTTCTGACCTACCCAATATCTAGAGATATTATTATGTTGTACTGAACAGAAAATGAACACAGAAAGTTATGCTTTCAAGCGAAGTTTAGAAAAGTAAACTAATTTAACAACGACTGTGGTTGTGCAAGTGAGAAGATCCTTGCCTGACGGTCAAAGCGGTTTAGAATCGAGTTCGTACGGAATTATCATCATGCGTCGCCACAGATCTCAGTATTTGGTGTTCCGGATCAATTCTACTGATGATATTCCTCCATGCCTGTCCTAAGCCATCCACCATAATTTCTCCTTGTCTGCCTCTGCCTCTTCTACCAGTGATCTTTACAGTCGTTGCGATAATCTCCAGTGCTCCTTTTCTCAACATGTTACCAAAGAACTTTATCTCCTTCTCTTTGTTGTATATAATGTTCTACTTTCATTAGCCATTTCCATGCATTCAATGTTGGTTATTCTGCCAGTCCAGGGTATTCTCAACATTCTTCTCAAGAACCACATCTCAGCTGCCTCCAAACTCTTCTTAATTTGTTTGCTCACATTCCAAGGTTCTCTTCCATACAACAGAACAGGCTCAATATAACATTACTCACTTTCTGATGTTTAATGAAAGTGATTTATTACATAAAATACATTTCATCTTGAAAAAATCTTTTTTTTGGGGAGGGGTGTGGGGGGGGGGGGGGGGGGGGGGGAAGCAATTCTGCTCTTATTTACGGCACACATGGTCCATCTGATGTTATGAATGTTCCCAAATATTTGAATTTATTGACCTAGTTAAGCACTTTCCTTCTATTGTTATGTTACATTTTGGAGTTATCTTCTTCTTTGACATAACCATTGTTTCTGTTTTCTTGTTATTCAAGGAGAGTCCATTTTTGCACTCTCTAGTACCACAATGTCTAATAGTTGTTGTTGTAGGTCTTCTGTGTTTTCAGCTATTAATAAGATTGTTTATATTATAATCTTCACCTAGTATTCCTGGTCTACCCTTGACCTCCCTCATTATTGTTTCATTAAGGAAAGAAGAGATCTAGTGACAAAACACATCGGTGTGTCAATCCTTGCTTCATTTGTTCATAACTGCCTACTTTATTTCCAATTTAATTGCTGCTTTTTGCTTCCAGTAAATCTTTTTTATTATTCTGAGATCTGTTTCATCAATGTTAATGTCCTCCAACAATTTTATCATTTCATCATGTTTAACTTGATCAAAAGCTTTGGTATAATCTATGAAGCACAAATATATGTCTTTCTGTTTCTCCATTGATCTCTCTACCAATGTTCGCAATGTGTATATTGCAATATTTGTACCTTTCCTTTCTTTAAAACCATACTGCTCTTCACTAATTTCAATTTTTGATCTTTCTTGTTCTTCTCACTATACTTCTGAGTAACAATTTGGCGACATGCTTTATGTTTGTTTTAGTATCCAGAAGCCATGAGTTGTTAACCCTTAGAGTTGGTATTATAGATATCGCAACGTTTCGGCCTTGATTCCGTTGTAAATACCGTAAATATAGGTGAAAAATGTGGCTTTTCTGCCTACCCCCGGGAGTGAACCCGGACCACAAGGAGTTAGTCACCCGGTCACCGCGCAATCCGATTTAGCCAACTACGCTAGAGAGCCTACCGTGACATGCTTTATAAGGTTGACTGTACGAAATTCATCACATTTAACCTCCTCAGGTCTCTTAGGTAGTTCAATAAATACAGACTTCAACATATCATTAGGTATATCTCCACTTCTGTAGGTAACTTCTGCTACCGTCGATGATGAACTGCATTTCCAAAGTCAAGCTGTTTGTGTTAGCACTTCCGATGGCTACCGTATGCTTTTAATGCGTTCGTATGCTAGTGCATAAGCTGAGACAGCAGTCTGTCAATCTTTCCACAAGGGACTGCGACGAACATTATGTGTGTTTTTCGTTCGCACAGGAGCGGAGCAACTATGGGGTGACCCGTTTGCTATGAAGCTGAAACTAAGATTACCAAGATTACTCTTATAGATAACACTATGCTACATGAATCTGGGCGATGAACAAACATTTTTTTTAGAATTGTAAAGCCAGAAGGAGCATTGACAGTTCAGACAACTCACCCAGAACCTTTGCTATCGCAAGCAGTTAACCGGATATCCTCCACATCTGTTCAACTTCCTCTTATGTTATCAGACAAGCCAGTAATACAGTAGAATTGCTTGAATAGATAGGCTTGCGACTTGAAGATGTGGTTGTCATAAGACTAAGTCATATTTCATTGAAGCCACTAAGATAATTAAAAGCGACCATAAAGGAAAAGACAAAAGATGTCAGAAAAAAAAATGTGGGCCGTAACAAAATAACCTTTGCTACACATTTCGAGACAACTGAGAAGAAGACAGTACTAATTTTGTAAAAATGCCAATAAGAAAGTGATTAATTATATGACAGGCAAATCTGTATATAGTTGTTAAATAAATTTGACTACTGTTTTCGATGGCAAGCTCATTAATAATTTTGTCACAAGATATCGTTTTACACTGCAATCAGCCTTCAAGACAGATGGAACCAGATCAAAGAAACATACAAATCAACTAGCAACAACATATTAGGAACCAGGAAACTACACCACAAAGAATGGATAAGCAGTCAAACCATGGACTATATTGCCTAGTGAAAAAGAAAAAAGAGCCTCATAAATCACACCAAATCAGAACGTCAGAAAGACAAACTAATGTTAATATATAGCGAACTAAATAAAATGACAAAGAAAAGTGCCAGAGCTGACAAAAGAAGATTTATGGAAAATCTAGCAGAAACAGCAGAAAATGCTGCTAAAACACATGATCTACAAACCCTACACAAAATTACCCAGCAAATTTGCGGAAGCAGAAAATTATCACAGCATACCCATCAGTCAGAGAAAACCAAGGCAGACTGCTCACCACAGAACAAAAACAAGACATGCAGTGGACTAAACACTTCTCAAACACAATCTCAAACACTAAACTACTTCAAGTCACAAACCAAGAAACTTAAGACAATATGATAACCAAGAGAAGATGGAAATGGCTTGGCCACGTTATGAGAATGAATCCTGATATACCTGCCAAAACAGCTCTCACGTGGACACCAGAGGGAAAGAGAAAACAGGGGCGCCCAAAAACAACAAGGAGAAGAACGATGGAAAGTGACCTGAGTGCGGCATCTTTGACATGGAAAACTGCACTGAAGATTGCACAGGACAGGAAAGCATGGAGATACCTCTCTGAAGCTTCATGTGCCACTAGGCTCAACGAGAACTGATGATGATTGATATCGTTTTACAAAGTAAGAACCATGCAAGCAATGGGTTAAACATTCTATTTCTATAAAAGTCTAAGGGAAATCATTTATTTAATAGTTCTTTAATTTGTGTTTAACCTAGTTATGCCCCTTATCTTTGTCTGACACGATATTTAACTGGCGACAAGGCTTCGTTTTGTTTAATCTCTGCGAGATATGGTCAACATATAAATTGGTGGGTCTGTATAAAATAGAGAGTAAAACTTGATTAACGTATGTTTCCAGTAAATTAGACTTAGTGTGTTCTTCTTCTTTTCCTCCAATTACCTCATCTGTTGAGACAGACAGACCGACCGACCGACCGACCGACCGACCGACCGACCGACCGACCGACCGACCGACCGACCGACCGACCGACCGACCGACAGACAGACAGACAGACATACAGAAAAAGAGGAGAAAAAAAGAGAGAGAGAGACAGAGAGAGAGAGAGAGAGAGAGAGAGAGAGAGAGAGAGAGAGAGAGAGAGAGAGAATGTGTGTCTGTAAGGATCTTCCTAGCGCTCCTTCAGATAACTTCCTATAAATATATCTTCATTTCCTAAAAGCTATTTTACATTAATGAATTGTATAACTGCTTTCAGTTCAAGGCCTAAAATGATTTCTTCATCCTCTTGTTACTGCTACTATCTTTACCTGTTTATACCACATCATGGAAAATACTCATTTACTATTTATGTATATAACAATAATCAAACAAGGAAAAGGTTTGTTTTCTTAACTACATCGTTCGCTAGGAAGACAACGTCCAACAGTCTCTGACTAACAGAAGACTGGAAAAAAAAGCCAAAAAGAAAACTGCGAGTAGAGAAATGTGGCGATCTCTCTGGCAAACCTCCACACCCCAAGGTAGAAAAGAAGTGAATAAGTCAGGGAGTAAGTTACTTAACTTCTAAAATGATCAGTAAGTCTGATGACGTGAGAAATCCTTTACATTTTATCTATATGCCTAAAAAAAACTAGATTAGTCTTGGAAAATACGCCTTTACTAATCACATATACCCGAAAGTATCTTAAACGTGCGAAGTAGTCCTTTACTTGTCTGCCTTTCGATGTCATATACTGAAAACATCCAAGACGTAGGAAATAATCTTTACTTAACAAACCACTTAGTATATACCCGAAATATTCAAGACGTAAGAAATGATCTTTACTTAACAAACCACTGAGTATCTACCCGAAATATTCAAGACGTAAGAAATAATCTTTACTTAACAAACCACTGAGTATCTACCCGAAATATTCAAGACGTAATAAATAATTCTTACTTAACCAATCACTGAGTTTATACCCGAAATATCCCAGACGTAGGAAATAATCTTTACTTAACCAACCACTTATATACCCGAAATACCCGAAACATCCAAGACGTAGGAAAAAATCTTTGCTTAACAAACCAATGAGTATATACCCGAAATATCCAAGATGTAGGAAATAATCTTTACTTAACAAACCACTGAGTATTTACCCGAAATATCCAAGATGTAGGAAATAATGTTTACTTGACCAACCACTGAAGGCTACTATTTACACTATATAGTATTAGTATTTAGGAAATTTAAGTATCTGGGCACATGGATAACATCAGATGGAAGATGCATAACTGAAATAAGAAACAGAATTGGACAGGCAAAAACTGCATTTTATAAAATGAAAAACATCTTGTGCAATATTTCCATGTCATCGAGAGTTAGAAAAAGAATTCTTGCTTGCTACATACATCCAGTTTTAACATATGTGAATCCTGGACAATCGGTAGGCAGGCCAAACAATTTTTAGAGGCCTCAGAAATGTGGTTTTACAGAAGAATGCTTAGAATACCTTGGACAGCCAAAAAGAGCAACCAAGAGGTTTTGTAAGAGGCGGGAGCCCGAAGACAACTTATCGCAGACATCAGAAGGAGACAGTCATCATTTTTCGGCCATGTTATGAGAAGAGGGAATATAGAACATGTTGTGATCTGTGGAAGAAGGGATAGAGGAAGACAACGAGAGAAGATGCTTGACAGTCTTGTTGCATGTCTTGAGATGTGTCGACACACGAACTGATTCATGCTGCAGGAGATCGCAGATTATGGAGAGGCACGATCGCCCACGCCTGTCGGCAAGGCACCTGATGATGATGATGAGTATTAGTATCAAAACAAAAGCTGAGGCGACAGGTTTAGTCCAGTAATGGAGAGCCCTAAATGCTCGTAACGTTAAACCAAAGCCGTAGTCCATATATGAAGATTCATGATCATCATCATGAAGCAGGTCCTTTGCAGAACGTCGCTCTCATCACAGTCTGCCTGAAAGAAACTTGGTCTCTCACTAGTTCTCCCGCCTCATGCATTTTCATACTCAAGGAGTCACTTATATCCTGTGCCCAACTTCGTGTCGGTCGGCTCCTGCCACTCCTTCCTGGTACCATGCCTTCTGCTATAATTTTTTTCCCAATCCGTGGTAGCGCTTGATATGACCAAAATATTTCAGCTTTCAAGAAAGGATGCTGTTTATTAGCCAATCTTCCTTGATGTTCAGATCTTTAAAGATGTCATTATTTCTCATCTTCTTTATCTAAGATATTCAGAGAATCTTTCTATAGCATTTCAGCTTTAAAGTCCATATTCTCTTTCTTAAGGACTGAGAGATAGTCCACGACTCACATCCGTGTGTAGCCACAAAGAAGATGCATGCTCTCAAAATTCTAATTTTTATGTCCTTGCTGGTGCTTAACCATAGACTTTTAAAGCTGTTCAATCTTTGCGTTGCTATGGCCATCCTCCTTTTAATTTATGTCGAACGGTCTCCATTGTTGTTTATTAAAAAGCCTAGATATTCAAAGTTTGTGACATTTTCAATTTCTTCATCATTTATTGTTATTTTTGGGTGACAGCCAGTTTTATATGTGGACATTACTTTCGTTTTCTTTAAATTCAGGAACAGATTTTGATCTTTACTGTGCTGTTAAACAGATAATATTAAACTGTCTATTCCCTTTACGCTGTTCGAAAAGAGGACTGTGTCATCTGCGTAGCGGAGTTCCGGATAGGGTTGCCACCAATTATATGGAGATTACAAATAGAAAATTACTTTCCAAATATTATGCTTGCTTTTCTATTTATGTTAACCTATTATTGTAATCTTCTGCTTCGTGACCATTGCCTGATGTTTCTGGATCAATGTTTGTCTTCAACTCCGTCAGTCTCACAAGTATTACCTCCACCCACTTGCCCTTCAGGGAACCCCGTAGATAGCTCGATCTTCTGCACAGTAACGACGCGAGAAGAAAAGTCCTACCAAAGGGAAGGATTGACCTTCTTCGTTACCGCGAGATGTAGAGCTGGCAGCCGAGACTTGGTCTGTGACATTTCATCTCAATCGATTCTTATTTGGTCTGGCCCTTTGAGCGTGTACGTTGTTATCTCAGTCCCGTTCTTCTACGCCTTGTTTATTTCTATGCCTGTTTCTTTACCCGTCTAATTGCAGTGGCTATAGTCCCGTCACTTTGTCGCGTCAATCTAGATCAGTGGTTACCAACTTTTTTTTTTCTTTTCTTCTTTTTTTCTCAGCTGGCGCCACTGAGTATATGGCAAGATCTTCCACCACCCCCACCCCCCCCCCCCCTTCTTCCTCTTCCCCCATCCCACAGAGCAAAATTTGATATAACAAAAGGAAGATAAACATAAAAATATCTCAAGCAATTGTAACAATAACCTGGAGAAAAATTTGCCAAAATTAGACAAAAGCAACAAAAAATCGTAATTTAATTTGCCAATATCAAACAATGGCAACAATAAAACACCAAGTAATTTGTCACTATCAGACAATGACAACAATAAAACACCATGTAATTTGCCAATATCAGACAATGACAACAATAAAACACCATGTAATTTGCCAATATCAGACAATGGCAACAATAAAACACTATGTAATTTGCGAATATCAGACAATGGCAACAATAAAACACCATGTAATTTGCCAATATTAGACAATGGCAACAATAAAACACCATGTAATTTGCCAATATCAGACAATGACAACAATAAAACACCATGTAATTTGCCAATATCAGACAATGACAACAATAAAACATCATGTAATTTGCCAATATTAGACAATGGCAACAATAAAACACCGTGTAATTTGCCAATATCAGACAATGGCAACAATAAAACACCATCTAATTTGCCAATAATGACAACAATAAAACACCATCTAATTTGATAATATCAGACAAAGACAACAATAAAACACCATCTAATTTGCCAATATCAGACAAAGACAACAATAAAACACCATCTAATTTACCAAAAGCAGACTAAGACAACAATAAAACACCATCTAATTTGCCAATATCAGACAAAGACAACAATAAAACACCATCTAATTTGCCAATAATGACAACAATAAAACACCATCTAATTTGCCAATATCAGACAAAGACAACAATAAAACACCATATAATTTGCCAATATCAGACAAAGACAACAATAAAACACCGTCTAATTTGCCAATATCAGACCAAGGCAACAATAAAACACCATGTAATTTGCCAATATCAGACAATTGCAACAATAAAACACCATCTAATTTGCCAATATCAGACAAAGACAACAATAAAACACCATCTAATTAGCCAATTTGGCAACAATGTTCACATTTCTAACCCTAGAGCTTGTGGACCTGAGAAACACAGAACAGTCAGGGTGTTGGAGGTTGGCGGGAAAAAGAGAGAGGGGGGAATGCGCATCAGGCTCATTACATCTTTTCGATGAGAGGCTTTCACGGAGAGCTATAATAATAATTAAAGGTAAATAATCTTGGAACAATATGAAATGTATCGGCAACGACAAAGAGCTATACAAGGTTATGACTGCTTACAAAAGTTTATTCAGTGTAAGGGATACAGTGTGTGTGTGTGTATGTGTGTGTGTATGTGTGTATGTGTGTGTGGGTGTGTGTGGTGGCGGCTGAAGCCACATGAGCACCCAGTTTCCGGCACCCCCGTCAAGAGCCCTTAAATATTCCTTCTTAGAAGGAAGAAATAGACAATTAACGCCTGAGTTGATGCATGCGAAATGTTCCTGCACATTGTATCGATTGATCACACCATGGAGAACAGGAACATCTTGTGATTGATCTATATGCTTTGGACACATAGCGATACATTCTTCACCATATTATCAAACAGCCCATATAAATCCAGGGAATGACAAAAGAAAAATATATAAAAAAAAATAAAGAACAAATCAAAGAAAAGAACGGAAGAAAGAATGAAAAACAGAATAAAAGAGAAGGAAGAAAGTAAAGCAGTCAGACAGTAGGAAGGAAGGAACGACAAAATGAAAAGGGAAGAAAAGAACATTTGATATAGAAAGAAATAAAACATACTTTGAAATAATATGCCAAGATGCAATGGGGGCGACGAAACTATATTCTTTTTATCTACATATGTAGAAAAATGCAACGAAAACCTGTTACCAGAAACAAACAAAAACTTGCAACAATTATAACCTTAAATCTGACTAACATATTGTAAGAAAACAAATGGCCAACACCATTAGTGACACACAGGAGAAAACCTGCAAGCTCATGTGGGCATATTTATGGAGAGAGAGAAACGGGAAAGCAACGAGCCATTATTTTTCATAGCTTTTTGTCATTGCATGAAACGGTGTCAGCGCAAGAACCAGCTATTGGGAATACCCAGATATGATAAAACATAAACTGGCAACTTGACAACACATTTCATGCTGCTGCTGATGATGATGATGATGATGATGATGGTAATGATGATGAATTATTTCGTGCACAGACTGAAAAGAATTTATGTGGAGGAATAAAAGTAAGGTCTTCAACTCTTTTTTAATGGAAAAATAACAAATAGGAATGGTTGAATGACCAACATAAAAGAGAAAAGCGAAACCCAAATATAAGACTATGAAACCCGTGCCATGTGCCTTACGAAACAGGCATTTACCTCCCAGGACAGTACCTGGTACCCATTTAAACTGGGTCGACCTAGGACTCGATGTAGATTTGAATCTAAAATCTTGGAGGCGGCAAGCAAGGCTTCGGACACTGCGCTATCAAAGCCTCAAATGTCGATATGATGTTCATGTAGCGTTAACAAAGGAAATTCGGTGGCGGAGAAGGTAATCAGGCATGGGATTGGGCATTCGCAGTTCCATTTTCGGTTCTTTATTAACATCCTACTCCTAGATGACGTCACAGGACTTTCCAACATTTTATAGGGTGGTAAGAATGGGTTTCCCGGTTTACCACAAAACATCTAGAACTGGCCGTAACCCACCTACGTTCCACGAGAGAGTGCAACCTAGGTCCCACGATTGCATGCAGCCTAGGTCCCACTACTGCATGCAGCCTATCTACCACCCCATGAAATATTAGACTGTCCCGTGACCTGTGGATTTCCCCAATTCGGGTTAGGATATTAATAAAACACCCCATTTTCATTTCAAACGAGTCATGCCCAGCTGCTCTTTTCCTGTGCCAAAGAAAACTAAACATAATTTCCATCACTGTCCCACACAAGGTTAATTGCGTATCCTTTACAGGACGTTGCAAAACCAACCCCAACAGCCCCTAGCTGGTGTGTGGTTTTTCTAGGCACATTTACGTCCAGTAGTTTGCCATTGCTTCTGGATGGTCGGCTTTCTTGATACCACTGTCGAAACCAACGCAAGGCACATGGCCCTCAGCTGGGATCGAACCAGGCATCCCGGCATTACGAAGCGTCCCACACAAAGACCGCAAATTATTGGCTTTTCAATTTAGAGAGAAAACCTTGTGACACCATACCCTACAAGGCATACACTGAAACAGGATAACGTGTAGAGCAAGAGGTAGACCAAGAATAAAATGGCAAGATCCCATCTGGGAAACTTTACAACATTATGATGTGTCTATAGTCAAGGTGGCCAGAAGAACAAGATGCAAACCCTTATATCTCCATTGATACCCGACGCGGTAGAAAAGAAAGGAAAGAAGAAGAAAGTTCGTGCACAGATACTTTGTTTCCCTGTTGAGGCCAAGACTTTTCTCACGTTAGGTAACAATTGATTGAAGTATAATGAGTTACAACACTTTATGTCTGAGACTGAAAGTGTTAGCATTTTGGAAAGTGATATGTGAATACGTTGGCTAAAGTTCAAAGCGTATGAAAAGAAATACGTCTATAGTCTATTCCCAAAGTCGTGCCCAAGTTTTACAATCTGTAACTCAGTAACCCTTCGGTGTAAATTGCTGAAATTTGTCACGCAACCTGTTAATAAGCATGTCCTTGTAGGCATATTTTTCTAAGGTAAAAAAAAAATCAAGTTAAAGGGATAAAAGACACTGTTGAAAAGCAAATAGTATGTTTACAGTTAATTGAGTAACGGGAACATTTCTTAAATATCAAATTGCATGCGCTTCCCATGCGTTTTACTCTAAGGTGGTCATGTTTAGATCTGAGTCCCGTGAGTTAATTGAGCTTAATATTTCATTGTACGCGGGACAGGCTATCAAAATAGTCACAACGAACATGTAAACTGATTTCCAAACAATCTCCACGCGAAAATATTTAATTGTATTTTCTATTTTTTAAAAAGGTACAGAGATTATTTGTCAAACAAAGATCAAATAAATTCGCTGCTTTAAGAAAACAGCCTAACCTGTGCAATTGTAGATTATGCAATTATTAGGACATAAGAAATCTAATTCCACATGCAAAATTCGTGTTGATCCGTACATGAGCTTTCGAGATATTAATTTAAGTGTGAGGGCCGACTTTTGAAACGCACCAAAAACAAAAACAAAAAAATCACTCTATATTTGGCTGCCAATAAATAATAAGTGGCCACAATTTCGACCCAGTCAAGGGTAATGAGGATGGACATGTTGTGAATAAGAGGGGGCAATTGGGCAATGATTGGCCAAATTTGCCATCAGTTGTTGTCATTTTTATCGATGGATATCTGGATATGGCTTGGATGCTGAAGATGTCAGTCTTATTAAATAGGATTATTAACTGACACGGGAGGTGTCGCTGAGAGATTGGGGGGGGGGGGGGGGGGGGGGGGGGGTGGGGGGGGGGGGGGGGTCTGGGGGGGGGGGGGGTGCGCTGTGTCTTATAAGTCAACAAATTCGTTTCATTTGGGTTGTCGAGGCCGTCGCAATGTGGGACGCAATTGTTCGCTATTTTGAAGCCCCACACGGGCTGTTGTCAGGGGAGCCCTAATATAACCTAACCGTTACACGGGGTTTCTGTGAATGGCACGCGAGTGATTCTCATCCCATTGGTGGCACTTTGTGTCACCGGGTGTTTATCACTCACTGTGTGGTCCTGGTGAGGCTGAATGGCATTCATTCCAACTTGGGATTAAGGGTCATTCAGTCTTGATTGCTATGTTATCATTTCAATCATTACATGTTTGGGTACTGAGGTCGGAACATAGTTTATTATATGAGGATCAAATAAATAGGAGATCCTACAGCAAGATGAACACTGGAGCTGTCAGAAGCCGTCGCAAAAAATTTTCTGGGTTGTAAAACTTTCATGTGGGTATCGACACACACACACACACACACACACACACACACACACACACACACATACACACACTATATATATATATATATATATATATATATATATATATATATATATATATATATATATATATATAATCTTTTTTCTTCATGTCAAAATGTATGAATATAGAAAACCCACACTGACATGGATGGGTAATGCCTATATTCGAAAGTAGAGACATAAACCTATATGCATACATACTGACACATATGTACACTAGTACCCACATGCACACATATAACACACGCACACATACTAACACATGGTGACTTTCATACATACACACATAATCACATGCCTCTTATTCCTAAACATAAAACCACTCATATATAAACATGCACACACACACACACACACACACACACACACTCTTAAAGCACACATATGCATAAATACATGCTACACTTGAATGCATATATATTACCTAATTACCCTCATATACGCACCCATTAATATTCACACACTTATACAGATATACATGCACACATTCATACATTGGTACACACTAGTAAAGAGGCATAAATGTATAGGTACTAATTCTACATATGTAAATACACTTAAACATACACATATACACGTACACTTACAATTATACATCCTACAGGCAAAATGATAGACAGAGAGTCCTTCAGACAAAAAGGCAGACAAACAGACAATCAAACAGATATGCAGGTACCCAAACAAACAGTTTAAGAGGCAAACATAACGAACGAAACGAATAAACAAACTTTATTTTTAAAGGGTTAAGAACTGGGCACGCAGGCCCGTCTAACATACTGCCCTTCGAGGTCTCCCTCCACTCTGACATCATTTCATTCATACGTCAAGTAATAAACATTATCAGTCGCATCAAAATATTTAGTACAGACAGACATTATACAGGCAACAAAGCACGCAGACAGAAAGACAGGAATATACATATGTAAAATGTTTTTAGCCGCTAACAAAATAAACATCGGTGAACATAATAAACAAAATAATTACTCCATGTTTAAAAAAAATGAAGCAAAAAAACATTTGAAAGATAGAAGATGTGTATGAAGTCACACACACACACACACACACACACACACACACACACACACACACACACACACACACACACACAAACACACACACACACACACACACACACACACACACACACACACACACACAAACAGCAGTAACAACCAAAAGTAAAATTAAAGAGAAAAATCGAAGTAAACGAAACAAAGAAGAGGAATGAAAGTATTTACATGTTGTTTAAAAGCACAATAGTTTAAATAGCACTATTATAGAGGGTAAATTTATTTTGTTTTCCAACAACCCCATTACAAGCATTTACATTGACATTTGTTACAATATTGTTAACATTTAATACTTGTCTTTTGTTGATGTTCGTGCAAAGATTCCGATGCTATCAAATTTCAAATTAAATGCAGACTTATTGTGATCGGATTCTGTGGTTTATGGGTTGGAAAAAAAAGCGCTTTCATAAATCAGCACACTGGGTGTGATTACAACTGCAGGCAATAGTGCTGCAGATTGCTTTGCGTTGACAAAGGTATGAGCTTCGACTGTTCATTCTTCTTCTTCTTCTTCACCTCCTCAGCTGTGGGTGTCGAGGGAGATATAAGGTTCTGTTTCTAGCTCTTCTGGCTGCCTCGACCATAGGCACACCGTGCTGTTGTAGAGTTTCTCTGATGTTATCCTTCCATCTTGTTCTTGGTCTACCCTGTGCTCTACGTCCTTCTTCTCTTTCCATGTATGCTTTGTATGGTGACCGTTCATTAAACAGTAAAAAGCTGTGTGTGTGCGTGTCGTTTGTATATGGGTGTGGATGTGTGACTGTGTATATGTGTGAGTGTGTGTGTGTTTATATTCATCTTTTTCCTTTTATCCGCTGTTTAGTCTGCTCATATACACTCAGCGACTGCGCCACACAGAAATCGAGTTCTAAGTGTGTAGCCGGATGTGTGTGTGTGTATGTGTGTGTGAATGTGTGTGTGAATGTGTGTGTGAATGTGTGTGTGTGTGTGTGGAAAAGGGGGAAAAAGGGGGGGGGGGGTTCAAGAAGCCCAGGCCATTTTGAATGCGCAAAAGTAATAATCAGTTTTCATTATTTTTTAATGAAATATTAATTATTATGTGTTTAATAGCAAACAAATATAACACCATCTTTGAAAAAATGGGAAATGTATACACAAATATTTCAAATCGCGTCTATGCATATTAGGAAGCCATCGAGCGGCTTTCAAATGTTCTAGCGTGTCTTTAAAAATTACTGGGAGTGTTCAGCTCCTCTAAAAGTTATGAAATAGGGAGACAGTAAGAGAGAGGGGAGGGAAAGAGATTTTTAAAAAGACAGACAGACAGACAGACAGACAGACAGACAGACAGACAGACAGACAGACAGACAGACAGACAGACAGACAGACAGACAGACAGACAGACAGACAGACAGACAGACAGACAGACAGACAGACAGACAGACAGACAGACAGACAGACAGACAGACAGACAGACAGACAGACAGACAGACAGACAGACAGACAGACAGACAGAGATGGTGCAAGATGCCTGAGGCCCAAGGAAACGGCTCATTTATGTTTGTGCTTAAAGCATTTACTTCGATTTAAATGAGATTTATGTTTTCACATTCTTTCCTCATAATTGTATATCTTCTCTCTCTCTCTCTCTCTCTCTCTCTCTCTCTCTCTCTCTCTCTCTCTCTCTCTCTCTCTCTCTCTCTCTCTCTCTCTCTCTCTCTCTTTTTTTTTTCTTTTTTTTAATCTATTATTTTGTTCCACACATATGTGTTGGTAATTAATTTTTTTACTTTAGTGTTTTATGATCTTTAGGAAATAATTCTCTTTACAGGAATGGAAACATACACTAAAAAATCTAGAACAAACTTACTATTTAGATGTCACGAAAAGACGGCTAAATGATCTTGTATTTTGTAAAAATATAACTTCTTTAGTATTTCAGCGCCAGTCCGTGTCTGTAATATATAATAGGGTGATCACAGTGCATGAAAAAGGCAGAGGAAAAGATATATTGACGGTAAAAAGATTTAAAAAAAACCAAATAACCTTTGAGCCAAGCAACTTCGAATGATGAGCACAAGGTAGCTTGTATGAAGCTCTCAAAACGAAAACCCCACACACGAGTACATATTTAGACCTGCCTGTATTTGTAAGATTAAAGGCATTTTGCTATAGAACAATAAGTACATTTCACTCAAGAAACAAAAGGTTCTGGATAACGGAATGACGGAAACTGTGGTTTCATTTCCAGCAATTGGAATGTGAGAATTTTGGAGTGAAGAGATAAATGATCACGCACACACAGACATTCATTTGTTCACACAAACACACACACAAACAAACACACACACACATACATAAGAGCTATTCCAAAATCAACCTCTGATTGGCTTGTAACAATTAACAGTTTGTCATGGGGACGCTCTTCATTGCTTGCGTCATTCAGCAGTCTTTTAGCTCACTTCGCAAAAACCTACAGTCGTATGTGTATAAACGAATACACGTAGACGCTGTTAGTCTACAGGTCTATCAAGAGCACTTTTTAGAGTTTGAAACAGAATTAATGTTCACCCTTGGTTCCATGCTTCATACTTAAAAACGCAACTTTCACAAGCTAAACAAAAAGCGGGTACTTGTCATATTCTGCCAGATCATAGATTATTATTACATGTTTGGAGACATGCTTTACTTCATGGGGAGGAGCGGGCCCGGAAAAGGGGGGGGGGGGGGGTGATTTGTTTTAGCAACAATAAAATAGGTCGTATTATTTAATCGTCAGACTATATAGAACACACTAAAAATATTAGTTTACCTGTATGGCTCGAAATCGTTTAGTGCAGGTTAAAAAGATTAAACCTAATTTGAAACCTGTATATCAGAATCATGGACTATCTCGCAGTTCTAAAGAGAAAGAATAGGGGCCTTTGAGCTGAAATGCTTTAATAAGATTCTCAGAATATCATGGACAAAGAAGAGGAGAAATACTGACATCTTGAAAGATCTTAACATCAAGGAAAATTTGCTAATAAACAACATCTTGTCTCGGAAACTGAAATATTTTGGTCATATCAAGCGCCACGACGGGTTTGAAAAAAATAATAATCAGAAGGCATGGTACCAGGAAGGAGGGGCAGGGGCCGACCAACACGAAGATGGGCACAGGATATAAGTGACTCCTTGAGTATTAAAGTACATGGGGCGAGAGAGCTGGCGAGGCATTTCTGTCATGACCAGCATAGGCGTGCAGGTTACAACTGGATGATGTGTCTGTTATTGGAAAACTAATTACAACTTATTTGGAGGATGAATTAGGTACCTGGGATCTGGCTTGTTGGTCTGCCGCCCAAATTCAAATTTGATAATCTCAGAATGGTATGGTCGACTTTAGGGTGCAGACCGGAGGGGACAACCTGATCGATCGATCGATCCCTCGGTGCGAATGCTCTCGGCTGGTGCCTGGTCACTCTGAGAAGAGAATGTCAGACACTTTTGGATTTAACCCGGTGCAATGAAGTGGATCCTTCCACGTCTAAACGATTTATTAAACAGGTTGCTGATTGTTCTATTATACATTTGCTCTACTGTCAACTTTCCAGGAACTAATCAAATACACATCGAACTGAATGAAATTCTTAAAATATGTTATAGATTACGAACTGCGAGTGACGAAACTTGAAATCCCACTCAATGACCGACATTGTGAATACGGGTGAACACTGGAATCCACTAATGGCCGTCTTGCGGGTTCACGGTATGACATTTACACAAAACGCTACAAGCAGATCGATACAAAGTGAACCAAATGACTAAGAAGCAAATTACTGTAAACAGTGTTGTTTTTAAACAACGAGCAAATTACTGTAAACAGTGTTGTTTTTAAACAACGAGCAAATTACTGTAAACACAGCGGTGCCTCTATACAAGAAGCGAATTACTGCAAACACAGTGGTGCTTATACTAAAGAAGAAAATCAGTGTAAATTCATCGGTGCTCACACACAAGGAGCAAATTACAGTAAACGCAGTTCTGTTTATAAAGGAACTGTTTACGTGAAAAAAAGCAAATTATTGTAAAATTATTGATGCTAAAAAATGAGCAGCAAATTACTGCACTCAAGGCTCATGTTACTGTAAACAAAAGGTGTTTACACGCCAGGATACAATTACTATAAACAAAAGGTGTTTACTCGCAAGGATATAATTACTATAAACAAAAGGTGTTTACACGCAAGGATACAATTACTATAAACAAAAGGTGTTTACTCGCAAGGATATAATTACTATAAACAAAAGGTGTTTACACGCAAGGATACAATTACTAT